>JAPEBW010000380.1:0-57979 GCA_027405785.1 Ophiocordyceps robertsii | reverse complement strand
TATATAAGGGTTTAGAAATAGTAAAAAGCTTATCTATTTTTAAAAGCATAGCTAGCTACTTTATACTTAGTTCTTTAAGCTAATTTTAAGGATCTTTAACTATACTATTTATAGTGCGTAGATAAACTATAGATATCCTCGTAAAATCGCTTAATAAACTAAGTATAAGCCCGGTTAAAAATACTATAAACTATAATCGGGGAAATCCCTTAAATATCCTTAAATATCTCTTAAAAATCGCGGTAAGGTTTATCTTATATCTTCTAAGGTGCTTTTATAGTTAGAAATAAGTCGAACTATAGTTAAGATATCCCGCGGAAATCCTTAGAAATCCCTTAAAGATATTAGCGGAATCCGCTTAATAGTTTTTACGGTATCTCTTATAGTTAAAGACGTTGTAAACTATAGTTAAGTAAGCTCTTAACCCTTTATAGTTATATCCCGGAAACCTTAGTAAGGTCTAACCGGTAATATTTATTGTATCTCCTTAAGCGAGCCTTTATAGTATATGTTTTAAGCGTTCTTATTATAAGGTTTCGTAAAGCTCCTTAAAAGTAAAGTAAGGAGTTTAAGCATAGCTATTTAGATTTTATAATAACTCCCTTAAGTAAAAAAGAAAAGCTAATATTCTTATTAGTTTAAAGTAAGAATAAAGTAAAGGGGGCGCTAAGTAATAGCTTTATAGTAGCGTTTTCGCGTTATATAAATAGTGCGCTATCCTTATCTTTTTAATAGTTTTTTCGGCCTACTTAGCTAATAGTAGCTAAGTAGCTTAAGATAGCTAGTAAGCGGCTCTTATTGTAAATCCTTACTTTTTATTTAATTATATATCTTCGTCTTTATAAAAGTAATTAGCGTATTTAGCTAAAACTTATAGTAAATTTTTCCGACTTTCCTTTAAGGCGTGCGTTTAAGTACTTATTAAGTAGTAAGGAGTCTCCGCGCTAAAGAATGCTTAAATCCTCCGGCGGGATACGTTATAAAAGACTAGCTTTATTTAAGCCTTATCTTATATTATTATCTTACTTACCTTTTTACGCTATTTATTTAATCCTTAGCTAAATTTCCTATACTACTTACTAGCTTTATAGGCCGCTTATAGGCGAGATATTATATCTTGCTTATTACCGCTATTATAGTTATCCCCCGCTTTCCGTTACTAAGCTTTTTAACTTATTATCCTTTTTATATAGCGCTATTACCTATACCTTTCCGCTAACTAACGCGCGTTTAGCTATTAAGAAAGTATTAAGGTAAAGGTAAGCTATACCGCTAATATTAATAAGTATAGTTAGTACCGGGGTATTAAACGTTTATATTCCCGCTTAAAAGCGAGTAATAAGGTCCTTAATAGCCTTAGTACTTAACTCCTCGCTCTTAAGGTTTTAAATATACTTAATAGTCTTAAAGAACCTTTATATAAAGGGGGCCTTAAAGGTAAGAATATAAAGCGCGTAGTCGGTACGGCCGATAAAGCGGATATTAAAGCCTAGGAATTTTATTACTAAAGTTAAAGTTAAGTCGCGTTTAAACTCTTCGCGGGCCTATAAGTAAAACTTAGCGTAGTTTATAGCTAGGCGGAAACTCTTAATTATTATAATTTTATCGCCGGATAATAGACCTACGAAGCTAAGCTTATTAAGGATTGTATTAGTTACTATTAGCGGCTCTTATAAAATTAAGTAGCGGAATATATCGCGAGGCTAGTTATCGCTATCTCCTTTAGTTAAAAAAGGATAGCGGATAGACTATAATAAGGCGCTTATACGCCTTTATATAGCTAAGCTAAGCATAGCGGCGGGCGGAAAGAGCGTTCGCTAAGCGGGACTAAATAAGTCCTTAAGGCTTATAGCGGCTATAAGCTAAAAAAGGGATTTTATAGTATAGGCTAGACCGTATATAAAGTAAGACGGGGTTTTAGATATAGTAGCTTAAGACGCTGCTATAAACCTAGCTATAAACTAATTAAGCTAGGCCTTAGATATATAATTAAGGATAGCGCGGACGTCGTTTAAGTTATTTAGTTAAAGCGGGTTTCCGCTAGCTATAGCAGCTACTATAGATCTTAAGACTATAGCGAGGTTAGCTAACTTAAAAGCGTTAAGTATTAGCTAGTTATTCCGCTAATAAAGATTTCCGGCTATGCCTTTAAAAATATATAGGTAGCGGGGGCTTTTAAATAATAAAAGCTAAGCGGGAGGTATAGCTAAGTTGCCGCGAAACCGGCTATTTAAACCACGCTATAGTATAAGGCTAAGAGGTAAGTAGTTTAAGTTAAGTATATAAAGAGGGTAGTATAGGCCGTCCTTTATAGTACCGTAGTTTAAGTTAAATCCGTTAGCTTAAGCGCGGCTACGGAAGGCGGTATAGGTCTATATAAAAGCTTAAACCTAAAGGTTTTAACTCTCGCTAAGGGGCTTAAGGCTATAGAGGATAGCTACCTTATTTTTATAAAGCTTAAGCGCTTACTTATATCCTTTATATTAAAGGTATAAGGGCTTATAAAAGAGCGGGCTAAAAAAGTAGTTATAGAATAGCTAGTTTTAGCTATAAGAGACGTTAAATAATAAAAAGACTTAAAATAAAAGTATAAAGATTATAAGCTTAAAGTAAAGAAAGTTATGCGTATAAGAGTAAGTAAGGTGCGGTAAGCTATAGCTAGCGGTAAAGGGAAATATAATTATAAAAAGAAAAAAGGAAAGGAAAAAAAGTAAGCGGCGGAGAGAATATAAATAAATATACTATAAGGCTAAAAAGGCTTTATTACTTAAGGTAAACGGCGGTATATTATTATTAAAATAATGAATTACCTTAAGCTTAATAAGTTATAGTTTCTTATAACTTATAGTAGCTTTTAAGTCTTATACTTAAGCTTAACCGCTTAATTCTCTTTGTTAAAGAGTTTTATATTAAGTTATAAGGGCTGCGTATTATACTTTTATTTAAACTACTTAAGTAGCTAACTCCTTTTATGCTTTTTTAAAGGCTTTTACGATCTTTAGTAAGAAAACCGCTTTTTTATTTACTTATAAGTTATAACTACTTAGCTAGCTTTTTTAAGCTATTAAGAACTCTTTCCTTAGCTTTCCGCCGCCTTTTTTTATTATATAGCTTTATAAGATTTGTTTTACCTTTTACTTATTTAAGTAAGGTATCCTTTTATCTTAAACTAGTCTTAAGCGTATAGCTAGCTTATCCGCTAAGCGTAGTTATACTACTAAAACAACTAAATAAATATTAAGGGACCTTTTTATATCTAGCTAGTATATATACTATCTTACTTTAGTAGTAACTTTAAACGGCTTAGTGCGTTTTTCTTAAAGCTTTACTAGTTTACTATTTATAATATAGTAGCCTTTACTAAGCTATAGTTAAACTTAATCGCTAAGCTTAAACTTTAGCGGGCGGTATTTCTTATTATATTTATCCTTTATAGCGGCTTAAGTATAGGCAATAGCTAACCTAGCTTCTTTTTATACGACCTCTTAGTTTTATAAGTATAAGTAGTTATTAAAGAACTAAAAGCTATTATTTATTCTTATCCTTATAATAAGCTTATTAAAAGCTGCGTAAATTACTAAAAAGAAGGAATTATTAAGGCTAAACTAAAAAGCGATTAGTATATTAGTTTAGCATAAGTCCGGGAATTTAGCGGTAAAGAATCATAGCGCGATTTTTATAGTTTAGTTTCGCCTTTTTAATAGGCCGTTAGTTAAAAGGTACTAAGCGGTAGATATTACGGAATCTAAACGGCTACGCCTAAACTCCTTACTTTACTCTTAAGGAAGCCTTACGGAACCCTGCGATAAAAACGCTTAAAGCACGCACTATAAAAGCTCGCTTAAGGAGATACGACGAATATTACTAGTCGGACCCCGCTAAGGTTTCTAGGATATAACTATAGATAGTTAAGAGCTTACTTAACTATAGTTTACGATATATCTAACTATAAGAGATACTATAGAAACTATTAAGCGGATTCCGCTAGTATCTTTAAGGGATTTTTAAGGATTTCCGCGGGATATCTTAACTATAGTTTAACCCGTTTTTAACTATAAAAGCACCTTAAAAAACACGGGATAAACCTTATTATAATTTTTAAGGGATATCTAAAGATATTTAAGGGATTTCCCTAATTATAGTTTATAATGTTTTTAATTAAGCTTATACTTAGTTTATTAAGCAATTTTATAAGGATATCTACGGTTTATTTATATACTACGGATAGTATAGTTAAAGATCCTTAAAATTAGCTTAAAGAACTAAGTATAAAGTAGCTAGCTATGCCTTTAAGAATAGATAAGCTTTTTACTATTTTTAAAACCCTATATATATTTATATATAGTAATTAGTTTATTATACCGGCTTAACCGGTAGTAATTAGTCTGTAGTACCGGCCCTAATTAGCGGTAATTAGTCCGTAGTACCGGCCTTAACTAGCGGTAATTAGTCCGCGCCTTATCCCCTTATCCTTATACTATAAGGCGTAGTATAAAAGAAGTATAAAACTACGCTAAGTGCTACTTACTATAAGATACGTAATTATAAGGGATTTCGCCTTTTTTTACATAGTACTTATTTTCGCCGCTTATATATAAGGTCCCCTTATAGTAAGTATAAAGCTATATTAAAGTATTATGTTTAGTAATATGCTTATATTTATAGTAGTTATAATACTAAGTAAGTTTAACTAACTTATTATATAGCTTATATTAAAATATCTAAGCTTTAAGGAATAAGCTTATATTATATAGCTTATTAGCCTCTGCTAAGCTACTTATATTAATAATAAAGGTTATAGCTATTAAGGTCTCGGTTTAAAGGTATATTACTCGCGCCTATATAACTTTTACTTTATTAATATTAGCGATCTTCTTAATTAAAAGCGCCTTATCCGTCTTAAAGACCCCTATTAAGATATTCTTTATAATTACTATATAAGCCTTATATATTATCGCTACCTTAAGCTTAAAAACGCTTTTTACTTAATCTTAGTTTTATTAATAAGGTTATATTACTAAAGTATTACTATTCGTATATACGTATATTGCTATTTATATACACGCCCTATTTTTAAGATACGTACTAACGCTAGCCCGCCCTACTTACTTATAGTCTCCGCGCTTAGTAAGTACCCGTATTTTTTAAATGCCCGCGCCTATACACGCAGCCTATACACGCAGCCTACACGTAGCGCTCTCGCAGCTTAATTCGCTTAAAAACGTATCTTTAAAGCTCCCGCGAGATACGTATATAACGCGGCCCGTTAATTAATCCGGGCCCTCTACCGGTGCCGCGGGCGAGGTTATAGGCGCGCCTTTAATATCGGCTATATATATAGGCGCGGGCGGGCATTTAAAAAGTACGGGTACTTACTAAGCGGGCGCGGTATAAATAAGTAAGGAGGGCTAGCGCTAGTACGTATTTTTAAAATAGGGCGTGTGTACGAATAAAGATATATATATATATAAATAGTAATACTTTATTATTATATTAAACGTTACCGCGATATCCCCGCTTAAGAGGCGTCTTATTACTATAGCGGAGGAGATATTAAGCGCTATATTAATCGCTTTAACTATATCCTTCGGCTTACGGTTTAAGATATCCGGTATTGCTCTTATTAAGACTACTACTAGCTTATATTTATACTAAGACGGGACTAGCTTTATTATTATATTATACTATACCGGCCTTTTAAAGTATTAAAGGTTAGAGCAGCAGCGAAATTATAGGGAAATCAGGAGATCACGTGATGTCACGTGATAGAGGAGTCGATGTTGTGTAAGGCAGGATTTTGGCTGGAATTAATTAATAAAGAATTAAGTGCGTGAGTGCTTGTAAAATCTCTAGCTATTTAGTAGCGGTAGATTCGCCTTTTATAGACAAATGTGAGGGAACGGAGTGACATATCCGGACCGGCCTTTAGGTAGTCTTAAAGCTCGAAGAATGCTGATTTCAAAGCATTTTATCCCGTGGCTGTATGTCCCTTCCTTATGCGGCAATTCGTGTTTAAAGTTAGTTGAGGTTAGTTTAGGTCTAAGCGGATCCTTGTTTCATCCAGCCACCCCAACCTCCTTAGTTTCGTACATAACATTACAGACGTCGTATAAGGACGTAAGGACCCGAAAAAATGACGAGCCGAAGCTAGGCTAATTAATACGGGTTTTTATATAATTTATACACCCCCCTATATATAGCTAATTAGGTAAGGATTAAATAGCTGATTTATTAAAGTAGTAAAATCACTCTCTTATATAAAGCTTATTACTACTATTACTTAAGTCCTTTTAAGTCCTCCCCTTAGGCCTTAAGCTTAGCTTTATCTTAGTTTCTTATATATAGCTTCCTTTATCGCGCTTTAAATAGCCTTATAAAGCTTAAAGTCGGCCCGTATTATAGTTAACGCGCTCTTAGCGCGCTCCGTAGCGCGGAGGAGGGTTTTAACTACTACCTATACTTAGTCGAACTACGTAAACGGGACTATACCCGCGATTTTATTATAGGCCTTCTTTTTATCGGTATCGCGTATAGTCCGGCCGGGCTACGCGCTATCGTCTCGTTAAGGTATATTTAGCTCTTTATTTAAGCGCGTAAAGCTTAAAGGCGTCTTATCGCGCTAAGCGCTATAGTTAATACCGGTTTAAGGCGGACTACCCCCTTACCCCCGCGTCTTTTAGCTATGTTATAATATCGTCTTAAGGGAGTAACTAATACCGTTAAATTAATTCTTATTATTAATAAGAGTTTTAGACGCGATACGCACTTACTATAAGCGAGTATTTAGTTCGCGAAAAGGTTTTTTAAAAAACGCTATTATAAACTTAGCTATAAACTAGTTAAGATAAGCTTTAAATATATAGCTAAAAATAGCGCGGATATTATTTTAATCGTTTATTTCAAGCGGGTTTCCGCTAGCTATAATAGTTACTATAAATCTTAAGATTATAATAAGGTTAGCTAGCTTAAAAACGTTAAGTATAAGCTATTTATTTTACTAATAAAGGTTTCTAGCTATACTTTAAAAAAAATATAGGCGGCGGGGGCTTTTAAGCTATAAAAGCTAAGCGAGAGGTATAGCTAAGTTATTATAAAAGCGGCTATTTAAACTATGTAGCGGTATAAAGCTAAGAGGTAAGTCGTTAAAGTTAAGCGTTTAAAGAGGGTAAGATAAGCTATTCCTTATAGTACTAAAATTTAGGTTAAGCTTATAAGTTTAAGCGCGGTTATAAAAAGCGGCGTAAGTTTATATAAAGGCTTAAACTTAAACGGTTTAGCTCTCGCTATAAGACTTAAAGCTTTAAAATATAGCCTCTTTATTTTTATATAGCTTAAGCGCCTACTTATATCTTTTATATTAAAAGTATAAGGGCTTTTAAAAAAGTAGGCTAAAAGGATAATTTTAAAATAGCTAGTCTTAGTTATAAAAAATATTAAACGATAAAAGAACTTAAAATAAAAGAATAAGAATTATAAACTTAAAGTAAGAGAGGCTATATATATAAGAGTAAGTAAGGTATAGTAAGCTAAAGCTAGCGGCTAAAAGAAGTATAGTTATAAAAAGAGAGGGAAAAAAAGGTTAAGCGGCGGAGAGAATTAAAATAAGTATATTATAAGGCTAAAAAGGCCTTTTTAATTAAAGTAAGCGGTAGTAGATAACTATTAAAATAACTAATTACTTTAAGCGCGGTAGGTTATAATTTCTTATAATTTATAATAGCTTTTAAGTCTTATACTTAAGCTTAACCGCTTAATTGTCTTAGTTGAAAAGTTTTATATTAAGTTATAAAGGCTGTTTATTATACTTTTATTTAAACTACTTAAGTAGCTAACTCCTTTTATACTTTTTTAAAGGCCTTTATAATATTTAGCTAAAAGACCCCTTTTTTATTTACTTATTTATTCGAGCGACTTAGCTATATAAACTACTAATAAAAAAAGTTTATTAAGGCTAAACTAAAAAGCTATTAATATATCTGTTTAGTATAGGTTTAGGAAATCGGCTATAAAGAATTATAGCGCGATTTTTATATTTTAGTTTTGCTTTTTTAATAAGCCTTTATTATAAAAGTGCTAAGTAGTAAATATAAAAAGCTTTAATTTAAAAGCTTATTATAAAGTCCGTTAAAATGCTAAAGTAAACTTTACGTCTTAATTAAAATTTATTCCCTTTAAAATCCCTTAATTAGCGCGGAGTAGCTCGGTATATAGTACTTATACTTAGTCTTCCGCTATAAATTAATTATTACTTAAGTTAAGGAGATATATCTTTAAGAATTTATTAATTATAGTTAGTAAGGTATTAAAAAAGTTCTTTATAAGATCTTTTTATAATAATTATTCGGCTTAAATTACTAAAAGTTTTATAATAAAGTTTATCGCTATTATATAGTATAAGACTAATAAGCTTTAAATTAAAATAAGCTACTTTAGCGTTTTATTTTAATTAGTTTAGTTATAATAATAAGCGTTATAACTATTTATAACTTTATTTATATATTTACTAAGCTATAAGATTAAAAAGCTTTTAAAAAGATCTTATTATATATAAGTATAGCTAGTATAAAAATATTTAGTGTAAGCGTTTTGAATAATTTCCTTAGTATAAGTTTTAAGGATATATAATCTTTAGCGTCCGTTATTTTTTATAACGTATAGCAGCCCTTACGATTTAAAGAATAAGAGTTTAAGGATACTATCTTAATTGCTAAGCTATATAATAATCTTTACTTACTATATATCCTCTATATATTTATTAATTATTCTTTAGCGGAGCGGTAATTCGATTAATACTTCTATATAAAAAATTGCGTAGTTTACTATCTTATTTTTCTAAATATATTTTAATTTCCCTTTTTAGTTTAGGGATATTAGCTTATTATCTTAATGCGGTAAACGTAGAAAAGCGTTTAATATAATGTTTTTAACGCTTAAGATATAGTATACCTTAAGTAAGAATTAGCTTAAGTGTTAAGAGGTAAGAACTAGCTTATTATTAGGTTTTATATAAAAAAAAATAAACACTTTAAGTATAAAATTTTATAAGTGCTTATATAGTTAGTAACGATAACTACTTATAGCGTTTTTACTAATAGTAATATAATACGTAGCTTATAAACCGCTTATACTAAACCGGCTACTTTAATCTTTATAAGCTAATATTAAGGTTCTCCGTTTTCAAAAGCGCGGCTTAAGTAAATAATAAGCTAAACCTTAGTTTATATTAGTTAAGTCTTTTTATCTTATTTTATGCCTTCTTTTAAGTAAAAAGCTATAGCGGCTACTTTATATTCTTAAGATATATTAATTTAAATAAATAGTTCTTAAGCGGGGTTAAAGTAGTAAATCGTTTAAAGCTTAATAGGTTTTTTAATTAAATTCGTAAAAGCTTTTTCTTTTTTTAAAAGAAGCTAAAAGGCGACTTTTACGGTATATTATACTTATTTTTACCCCTTTAAAGGCACTCCTTTTTCCTATCTTACTTAAAGTAGCTTATTCCTTTATTCTTTTAGGATATTTACTTCTTTAGCGAAATATAAGACTATATAGTATCGCTACTTAACAAGGCCGATTTATTTCTTAAGCTATTAAAGGTTCTTTAAAAACGCGATATCCTTTTAGGCTTATACGCGTTTATTTATATTTATTAAGCCGATAGCGTTTACTTTCAATCTTAAGAGTTATATAAATAAGTACGCTAAAAAGGACTTTAGTCCGCATAAAGTAATATTATAATTATAAAAAGCGTAGAATACCGCCTTTAAGTATTTAAGGTATTCTTTAGCTATATTAAAGTAAATTATAATATTATCGATATAAGCTATTATATATTTTTAGTATTTATAAACAATATTATCGATAATTCTTTAAAAATATATTAATTAGTTTTTAAAGCTTATAAGTATTATAAGTAATCTTTTTAGTCCGTAATAGCTTTGAACTATCAATCTTTTTAGTAGTCTTAGTAAACTAAAAACTAGTAAAAAAATAACTATATATTTACTATATTAATAAACTTTTTTCCTTAAAGGCATTTTATTATATCGCTTTAAAACGGTATTTAGTAAGCGTTTAAGGTAATAATAGCGTTAATCCCTTCTATATCTATAACTACTTATTCTTTTTTTCTCATATTTACTATTTTTTATATTATTAATACCGGCGCTATAAATAAAGTCGGCTTATAAACCCGCTTTAATTATATTTTCTTTAATCGCTAGCTAAATATTATATTTACTACTTTCTTATTCTTACCGCTTAATAAATATAATCTTAATATAACTTTTTAGCATTATTATCCTTTTATTAAGGGAATATATATATATTTGGAATCGTCTATATATATTACTCCTTGATTTTTTTAAAGGTAAGGAAACAAATAAAGGATATTTTAAACCTTTAATATGTATTTTAAGTCCTTAGCGTAAATCTAAATACCTTTATTAATAGTAAGTTTAAGTAAGTCCTTAGTTTAGCCGATTTTAAGCTTATAGTTTACTATAAGATCTTTCTATAAAAAGTCTTTAAGGGGGTTTATTTTATCCGGGTTTTCTATAAAGACTTCCGCTAAAAGAATAGTAGTATTTACTTTTTATATAGCTAAAACTACTTATTAAGGTTTATAATTATCCTTACCTTTTAGCTTTAACGGAGTATTAATAGTTCCTTAAAGTAGTTTATTGCTATAAAACTTTTATAATCTTATATTATTATTTAAGCAAGCTTAAGGTTATTAAAAAAGAATATTATATTATATCTTAATAATAGTGCTTAAACTTATATAGGCAAGGTATAGCTAAAACTAACTAAAATTATTATAATAGTTTAGTAAATTACTTATCTATATATTACTAGTCTTAGCTAGACTATCTTAACTTTAGCTTTATTTCTTTTATAAGCCCCGATTTATTAGACTAATATAAAGTTAATACGGTCTTTTTAATCAAAAACTAAAAAATCTTAACTTAATAATATATTAACCGCTATACGTTTTATTATTTAAGCGCTAATCCTTACCTTTATAACTATAAGACTACTATTTAGCCTTCTTAGTATATACGTAGTAAATTCTACTTTTTTAACGGTAGTTATTTCTTTTACTTTTTATATAAGAATTCGTTAAAAGACGTTTATAATTATATCTTAAAAGGTCTTTATTAAGTTAGCTTAAATAAGGCTTCGGTTTACTTTAATATTTATATAAGCTTTAATGCTTATTTTAGCCCTTACTTTTTTATAAATTAGTAAGCATATATAAGTAAATTATAATAGCTTATTAAGGCTTAATAGGTTAATAATAAGGGATATATTAACTATTTAAACGCTTTATAGCTTTTAGATAACTACTTACTATATTAAGCTACGTTTTTATATAGCAACGTTTTAGCTAAGGTTAAGGGGGTATTTATCTTTAACGTATTAATAAAGTTTATTCTTTAAGAAGAATACTTTATTATAAATCTATATACTTTATCGGCCTTTTAAACTAAGTTTACTATAATATTAATTACGGTTTCCTTTAAGCTTTCGTTAGTATCCGTTTAAGTTCCTTTTATATTATACTCTTTATCCTTTAAGTAATTATTAATCTTTACTATAGGTTTTTTCTTAGTTATAAGGTATACTTAGTTTAGCTTTAGCGTTAGTTAATATATAGTCTTAAAGGTCCTTTCTCTCTTAAGCTAAAAACCTTAGCTTATATCTTTAGCTATTTAAATAGGTTTCTCTTTTAACTTAATAAACGCTATAAAGCTTATAGTATATCCGCCTTAGCTTAGCGGTTTAAGAATATAACTTATAGTTTTAGCGAGCTCTTAATAAATAGTTAAGTTATTTTAAACTATTCTTTTAGTATATATAAGGTATAGCTAGTTAAGCCTTGCTTTTTTATATGTTAAACCTATTTTTTCCGCGCTAATAAGTACTTTTAAGATCCTTAAGTATATTTAACTTATAGCTAAAGAAGAATTTCCTTAAATTTATTAATCTATTTATTAATATTCTTATTTCTTATTAAATAGTATAAAGATTCTTATAAATAGATATTTAACTTTTAGTAAATTATTATAATTAATAAATTTAGCTAATAAAGTGCGGCTTTAGCTTTATATTATAATTACAATATTTAAAACTTAAAGTTAAACCTTATTATTATATTTTTAATAGTAAAGTGCTTTTTATTAAGTGCTTATATTCCTATATTTTAGCGGATTTTAAACTGTTTTTATAAAGCGGAGATTTATTAGCTTAGTCTGATATTACGCTCGTTAAGTTCTTTTTATTATAGTTTTAAAAGGTTTTCGGAATACTATTTTACCGCGCTTCTTTAAAAGAAAAAAAGTAATTAAATAGCTAGTTTATCTATATAAGCCTTACCTTTATTAGCGTTTTAGTAAATAAAGTTAATAAAATAGTTTACTCCTTAAAATATACTAGCTTTGTTATTTTTTTAAACTTTATTAAAAGATACTTTTAGCGGTCTTAAAAGGTTTAATCTGCTTATATCCTATTAAAGGTTAGAGCAGCAGCGAAATTATAGGGATATTAAGGAATCACGTAATGTTACGTAATAGAGGAGACGATGTTATATAAAGCAGGATTTAGCTAAAATTGATTAATAAAGAATTAAGTGCGTAAGTGCTTATAGAATCTCTAGCTATTTAGTAGCGGGAGATTTGCCTTTTATAGATAAATATAAAGGAACGGAGTGACATATCTAGACCGGTCTTCGGGCGGTCTTAAAGCCCGAGAAATGTTGATTTTAAAGCATTTTACTACGTGGCTAGATATCCCTTCCTTATACGGCAATTCGTATTTAAAGTTAGTTAAGGTTAGTTTAGGTTTAAGCGGATCCTTGTTTTATCTAGCTACCTTAACCTCCTTAGTTCCGTATATAACGTTATAGATATCGTATAAGGACTTAAGGACTTAGAAAATAACGAGCCGAAGCTAGGCTATTTAATACGGGTTTTTATATAATTTATACACCCCTTTATACTTAGCTAACTAGGTAAGGATTAAATAGCTGATTTATTAAAGTAGTAAAATCACTTTCTTACATATCCTTAGCTTATAGTTAAGGTTTTTCTTAAGGCTTAGTAAGTATATCTTTTTTTCTTAATACTTAAAGGAGATTAAGGAATTATTCGTTCGATATTATTATTATTTTTACTAAAAGGCTTAAAGCTATACTTAATCTTAGTACTTCTACGCTAAGTATAAATAGGTTTAGCCTACTAAAAGTATCGCTTACCGTATCTTTATTACTTATTATTAAAATCTTAGTCTTAATACTTTTACTACGTACTTAACTTTTTATCTTATACGCGTTTTAAAATCCGGTATACTATAAGGCCTTAAGTATAAAAAGCTTATTTTTATTAATAAAGAGTCTTAAAAACGCCTTCATTAGTTTAGTTATAGTAAATAAGGCTAAATAATAATACTTAACTAAGAAACTACTAAGTATCCTTTAAGGTAGATTTTTAGTTAAAGCTTATAGACTAAACTTTATTAATAGTATATAGTAAAAATATCCGCTAAGCTTATTATCTTAAGAGAAAAGTAGCTTTATCGCCGGCTTAATTTAAAGAGTATTTAAAAGCAAGGAGCTAAAAAACCTTAAAGTTGGGTTCTTTTTATTTTATTTAATTAAAGGATAATTAACCTATTTAACTAGTACGAAATTTAGTTTACTTAGTTATATAAGTTTTATTATTTTATAGTTTATCTTTTATTAGTATTTTAAAAGCAGATTACGTTTAAAAAAGCGGTAATCTTAGCTTAGCTAATTAAGACTTATTTTACGTCTTATTTAGCTTTATAAGCTATTATAATATAATACCTTAAAAAAAGGTAAAAGAAATTATTAAACTAATATATTTAGTAAGCTATAGCCTTTTTTTACTTTTTTAGCTTACCTATTTTAAAGGTTAGTTATAAATATAAAATAAAAGAGATACTTATTATTAAGGTTAAACTTAAAGGCTAATAAGAGCTTCTTATTAAAGAAAATATCGTTTAATATTTAACTTTTTATAAGATAAATGCTTAATTAAATAGTATAGTCACTTTAAGCTTAGCGGATATTTAAGAGATTTTTATTTTAATAAGTAGGAATTACTACTATTTACTACGCTTTATAGTATAAAGATAAGGGATAAGGCGTAAACTAATTATTACTAGTTAAGCTAATATAATAAACTAATTACTATATATAAACGTATATAAAGGTTTATTAATAGTAAAAAGCTTATCTTTTCTTTAAAGTATAGCTAGCTACTTTATACTTAGTCTTTTAAGTTAATTAAAAGGATTCTTAATTATATTATCTTACTATTTATTATTAGTATATAAGTAAACTATAAATATCCTTATAGAATTACTTAATAAACTAAGTATAAGCCCGGTTAGAAATACTATAAACTATAATTAAGAAAATCTCTTAAATATCCTTAGATATCTTTTAAAAATCGAAGTAAAGTTTATCTTATATTTTCTAAGGTGCTTCTTTAATTATAAATAGGCTAAACTTTAGTTAAGATATCCCGCGGAAATCCTTAGATATCCCTTAAAAATACCGGCAGAATTTATTTAGTAGCTTTTATAGTGTTTTTTATAGTTAAAAACGTTATAAACTATAGTTAGATAAGCTTTTAAGTATTTTTAGTTATATCTTTAAAACCGTAATAGGGTTAAACTCGTAATACTTATTATATCCCCTTAAGCGAGCCTTTATAGCGTATACTTTAAGTATTCCCGCCGCGGTGTTCCGTAAAGCTCTTTAAAAGTAAAGTAAGGAGTTTTAGCATAGCTATTTAAATTCTATAATAAAGAAGGAAAGACCTCTTTTTATACCTTTTTAAGACTATTAAAAGGCTTTCTTTTTATAGGCTTTAATATACTTTTATATATTAGTTTATAACCTATACTTTATATAACTTATAAAGTTATAAAACTACTTGTTTAACTAATAAAAATAGCTTTAGCTATTTTTATTATAAGTTATAAGTAATATACGGTTTATTACTTATAACTAGCTTTTTATATACTTTTATATACTTTTATATACTTATTTATAAATTATACTTTATATAACTTATAAAGTTATTAAACTACTTTTTTAGCTAATAAAAATACCTTTAACTATCTTTATTATTAGTTATAAGTAATATATACTTTATTACTTATAACTAGCTTATAAAACTAAACATCTTTATCTTAAAACCTTTTATAAGATTTTAAATTCTTTTAAAAGGAGGCCTCTTACCTTAGCTTTATATAAGGTATTAATAGATTATATAAGGTATTAATCGATTTCTTTAATACTAATCCTATTACTAGCTAAAGCTAACTTAAGCCGATTATAAGTATATTTAACCTATTCCGCTTATAGCTAATACTAGCTACTTTTAACCGTTAAGCTATATCGTCTCTCCTTATAACTACCGGTATTTACTTTAGTAGTTATTTTCTTATAACTAGCGGTATCTACTTTACTAGTTACTCCTTTATATTTAGCGGTATTTACTTTATTAAATATTAATACTACTAGTACTTAAAACTACTAATAGAATAAGGTTTTTATTATATATTCTCCTTTTAAGGTCTTTTTAAATTTAAAAAGATAAACGTTCTTAAATTTAGGATTCTTTTTAATATTTAGAAATATAATAAGATTATTAAAAAAGTCCTACTTTAAAAAGAGTAACCTTAAGAATTATTTAAAGAAAATCTTAATCTTATTCTTATTAGATCTTTCTTAAAATAAAGAGAATCCTATCTATAAAAGGATATATACTAAGCTATATAGACTTTACTATAAGGTTTTTTCCTTATAAGATTTTCTTTTATTTTTACTATTTAAGCATAATAAAGAAATCCTAGCTTAAAGAGGCTAATACTTTCTCTTTAGGGTTTTATTTATTAAAATCCTTAACTTTTCTTAAAGTATTTTTTAAGTGCTTTATAAGTTCTTAGGTATTATCTAAACTAAGATAATTCTTTTACTTTACTAAATAAAAGTATTCTTAATTTTCTATTTTTTTAGTAAGTATAGCTTTTACTATATATTTGCTTTTTTTAACTCTTTCTAAGTCTAGCTTTCTTACTACCTTAGCTTCTTATAAAGTTAGCTTTAATAAAGATATATAAAAAATAAGATAAATAAGTAAACTAATTAAAAGTTTTAACTTAAAATTAACCTTTCTTATTTTCTTTTTAACTTTAAAAGGTCTTATTTTCTTATAATCTAAAGACTTATTAAGTTTATTAGTTTTACGATTCCTCGTTAAAAGGTATACTTTATCACTTTTAAGGAAAGAAGGTTTTAAAGACTGCTTCTTATTATAATAATACGATATTTTCTTAGCAATATATTTAAATTTTAATTATTTTAATTTATATAAGCTTATTAACTACTTAGAATTTAATATATCTTTTTTAACTATAACTTTTATAAGTTAAAAAAAACCTATAAGCTTTAAGTATAAAGATATAATTTGTAAATACTAAAGTATTATTAATAAGTTTAAAATAAAACGTATTATATACTAGTTATACTATAAGTAATTTAAAACACTAATTCTCTTACTAATAATTTATATAGTTTTAAAGATATTACTTAAGCGTTAAATTTAATCGTTTTATTATTCCGCTTATAATAAGGTAAAAAGCAGTAAATAATTTATGCTTTATACTTAAAGCTTATATTAAGCCTTACTAAAAACTTAAAATAAATTTCTAATTCTTCTTTAAAATAATCGAACTTAAAAGTTCTTAATTAACTATAATATATATTATAAAAGTATAAGATTACTATTTTACATTTATAGCTTTATACGTTAAAATAAAATAGCTATATTTTGTAAGACGATTAACGATAATTAAAGTAAAATTGTATTTTATATTAGTTATAGGATTTATAAACTTAAGTAATTTTATAATATAGTTTAAGGCTATAAAGCCTTAAGGTCTTAAAGAAACTTTTAAAGGAATAAAGTTACTATAAAACTTATATTATATAGCCTTGCTTTTATTATATATCTTATATAACTTTATAACTCCTTAGGTTTTCTTCTAGAGGTTATAAGTATTATAATAGCTTTTAATTTTATTAAAGGTTTTTATTAAACCTTAATATTTATATAAAGAATACGAATAAAAATCTATTATAACTATCTTCTTAGTTTTTAAGGTAAAGAATAGCTTATTCCTATAAAACGCTATTTTTTCCTTTTTAGTTAAAATTTCTATATCTTTTCTTATATATGTCTTTATAAGAATTCTTAAGTAGTTTTAAAGTAATAAGACCTTTTTATATATTAAAAAGTATATATAATATCTTTAACTTTAAATTACTATTATTATTTAAAAATAATAAAGTCTTTTTATAAGGCTCCTTTTTATCGTTAAAATCCGGTCGCCGGCTAATTATATTAGCTTAGTTATTCTTAAAACCTTTTTTATAAATAATTTTATAATTAAATTTAAAATTACCTTAGCCTATCTTATTTACTTAGTATCTAACTGCTATATTATAGCAAAATAACCTATATTTTTATAATCCGTATAAACCTTTAGTTTATATTTATTCTTTAAGATATAATATTAAAACTCTTTAAAAGTATATATATATACTAAGAATTCTTTATTATAAAGAAGGTAATAAATCTTTATACTAAGTAGCTTCTTTAAATAAAACGCTATAGGTTTAAGAATATTGTTTTTATCGCGCTAACTTAACTATACGCTTAAGATAAAATTAAAAGTATCTATTTTTAACTTTAATAGCTTCTTAATATTATAAGTATTTAATATAAGTTTTTTAATAAGTAATCTTTTAATATTTTTTATTGCTTTATTAGCTTTTAAGTTCTACTTTAAAGGTTCCGTTTTCGCCTTTTTTAATATAAACAAAATCAGTATATATAACGGGTCGGCCTTAACGGGGCTAAAGCAGTAGTTATGCTACTATTCGTTGCTGCGGGGCAGCTATTTAATCTACCCGCTGCGGCAGGTGGTGCGCCAGGCGCACGGCAAAAGAAGACGAATTAACTAAGCTGCTAGCTAGTTAATTAACCACGCCTATTAAGGGTTATACGGGCGCAGCCCGGGCCTAATCTAGGGCCTAGCCCGTAACACTACCCCCTCTTTACCCCGCCGCCCCTAGGCAGGGCTAATAGGTCGTCTCCCCTAGCCGGCAGCTCTCGTGGCTATAAGCCTAGGCCGTCCCTACTAGTACGTCAGTAGGTCTCGAACTTAAGACCCTTTGTTATAGCTTAGTTAACTATAACGGGTCGGCCTTAACGGGGCTAAAGCAGTGGTTATGCTACTATTCGTTGCTGCGGGGCAGCTATTTAATCTACCCGCTGCGGTAGGTGGTGCGCTAAGCGCACGGCAAAAGAAGACGAATTAACTAAGCTGCTAGCTAGTTAATTAACCACGCCTATTAAGGGTTACACGGGCGTAGCCCGGGCTTAATCTAAGGCCTAGCCCGTAATAGTATAATTATCTTAAAAAAGTCTAATATAAACTTTTTATAATAATTTATATTTCTTATAAAGCTTTAAATTCCCTTAATATTTATAGGAATTTGCTAATCTTAAATTTTATAAAAATCTTTTAAAGATTTATTCTTATATAAAAAAAGTAGTTATATACCTTAAGAATTTTACTTCTTATATATAAAAGCTATATTCCTTTTATAAAATATATAAGCTAGCTTTTCTTTATACTTTTAGCACTATATCGATTATATTAACTTCTTTATAGTATTGCTTTAGCGTATTAAAGTATATAATAATATTATCTAAATAAGCCGTATAAAAGTAGGCTAAATAGGGATTTAATATACTATTACTTTTCTTTTAAAAGGTTATTAGTATATTAGTTAGTCTTAAAAGTATAATTAAAAATTCGTATAGTCTATATCGCGTTCTAAAGGCTATTTTAAATTTATCCTTTTCTTTAATACGTATATAGCTATAAGCAGATTTAAGGTTAACTTTCGTATACTCTTACGTATTAGCTAATCTATCTCTTATTTTGCTTATAAGAAGTAATAAAGTCCGGCTTTTTATTATATTTTAATTTATTTCTTTAAAATTAAGATAAAGTTAAGTTTTTTTCTCTATCTTTACTATTTTTTAAAGTAAATAGTATAGGAACTCTATATTTTAGTTTAAACTTTTTAATATAACTTTTTTATAGGTTTTAATTAATATATTCTTTAAATAACTTAAAATACTTTTTATTTAAGTAATATATCTTATAGAATTTAAGCTTAAAGCTTTCTTTTAACTTAAATTCGTAGTTTTAACTACCTCTTAGTAGTAGCCTATCTTTAAGTGGCGGCGTAAATATTTCGAAATATTCTTTTAGTATATTTCTAAGTATTTTTAAATAATGATCCTTAAGGTGTTCTAAGTTAATAGTATCTTTTAAACGTCTTATATACTATATTCGCTCTTTAAGGTGCTTTAAATTAATAGAACCTTCCGAATACTATAAGCTAATTTTATATAAATTATCTCGTTTTTTTTTCTTCTTCCGTTTCTTAATCCTATCTTTATCCTTAAGGTATTACTACTTAACAACCTTTAAGTTATTTAATAGACTTTCTTTTAATAAACTATAAGTAGCTTTATAATTATCTTTAAGGCTTTTAGTATTTTTACTAAGGTTTAGCGTTGTTTTTGCTTATATTATACTAGTCGTAATAGTATTATCGTTTATCGTACTAGTTATCTTATTGTTATTCGTTTTAATATCTATTATTATAATATTTATTGCTATATAAGCTTTATTATTATTACTACTATTTTTTATATAGTTATTATTAAATATTACTATATTTAAATCATTCGAGGGTTTTACTCCGGGGTTATCCTTTATTAAACTATAAAAAGGGATATTTTAAGTATTATCTTTTAACCTTAAAAGGTCTTTATCTTAATTTATTCTAGGATTATATTTCCGCAAAAAGAGTAGTCTTAATATAATATTATAGCTAATAGCTAAGACGTTAAAAGAATGTTAAAAGTTATCAATTCTAATTATATATATAAAAAGACTAGTCTTATTTATAATCTTGCTATTATTATACTTAAAGGGTAATCTTTCCGCTAAAAGTAGTATATAAAGCTTTTTTTTATAATATACTTTTAAACGATTTACTATTATAAGAGAAATATAGCTACTTATTGCACCGTAATTTACAAATACGTTATAGCGATATTCTTTTAATTTAAATAGAAATGTTATTTTTATACTTCGAGAATTATTATTTAATATAAGTAAGTTCTTTATCCTAAGAAATAGCTTTATTATTTCTAGGCTTCTTAGCTTTCTGCCTTATTTACTAAATTCTTAGTAGATCTTAATTCCTTTTACAAAACTAGTTTATTTAAGTTACTAAGCTTCTTAATAGCTTTAAAAACTAAATCTTTAATAAAAGTATAATCTTTAATTATAGTATTATTAATAAAAACCTATTTAGTACGAATTGTTTTATTATATTATCAAAAGTTATTATGCTCTTTTTACAGCGTTTTTAGCTTACTCTTAAGCATATATTTTAAGAATTACTTTACTTTTAATAGCATTTTTAAATTATAAATTTTATTACGAAGATTATAATAAGTCTCGAAATACTTACTATATCGTTTAAATATATCTTTAATAACTAAGTTAAGAAATTCTATATCCTCTTTAAGCTTATTAGCTAGCTTATTATTCTTTTTCTTAAGATTATCTTTATATTTAATTAGATTAGTAATATATAAAAAAAGAAATACGTAATCTTTCTTTAGCTTTATAATCTTATTTATTAAAGCTAGGTTACTATCTTAAAGGTTTTTAATAGTCGTTTTATTATATTGCTTAAAAAGTAAAACTTATTTAATTTTAATCCGGTTATTAGTATTTTCTAATATAAGTTCCTCTTTATTAGCTTTAATATTCTTCTTAAGGTTTTTTATAAAAACTTTAGTATTAGTTATAAGTTTTTTAGTTATTCTAGCGGGTTTATTTAAAGTCTTCTTTAGTTTAAGAAACTAATTACTTCTTTACTTATCTAAAAGATATATAAAGTAGTCTTTATTTAGGTATTTAATCTAGGAAAGCTACTTATAAGCCTTATTCTTAATAGTAATAACCGTATAAAGATACTTAATAAATAAAGCATAAGGCTTATTATTATCTTTTTTTATTAAAGTAGGCTTTTTATTTATTTTATTAAATTTAAAGTCTTTTAGATTATAGCTTTCTTTTATATTTAAGGCATAACGTTCGTATTAAAATAAGAAGTATTTTTATTGTCTTCGTTAATAGTCTATAAGGAAGTTCTATACTTATAATTATCCTTAGTCTTAAAAGTATTTCTTTATTAATCGTTTAAGCTATTTACTTTAAGCTTTATCTTAAGTTCTTTTTTATAAAAACCCTTAATAAGCGAATTAATCTTAAATAAACTAAAAGTTAGTATAATAAGCTTTACGTTGATTTTTTAATATTTTTAGTAAAAAGTAGTAGATTTATATATCGCAGATTATAAGCTAAGAGGGTATAACTCTCTTAAATAAGTACTACGCCTTATAGCATAAGGATAAGGGGACTAAGTGCGGACTAATTACCGCTAGTTAAAGCTAGTACTATAAACTAATTACCGCTAGTTTAAGCTAATACTATGAACTAATTACTGCTAGTTAAGCCGGTAAAATAAACTAATAACTATTTATAAACATATATAAAGGTTTATAAATAGTAAAAAGCTTCTCTTTTCTTTAAAGTATAGCTAACTACTTTATACTTAGTTCTTTAAGCTAATTTTAAGGATTTTTAACTATACTATCCTACTATTTATTATTAGTATATATTACGGGCTAGGCCCTAAATTAAGCCCGGGCTACGCCCGTGCAACCGACCCTTAATAGGCGTGGTTAATTAACTAGCTAGCAGCTTAGTTAATTCGTCTTTTTTTGCCCTGCCGCCGTTTAACGCAGTGGTTTAATTAAATAGCTACCCTATAGCAGCAACGAACAGTAGCATAACCACTGCTTTAGTCCCGTTAGGGCCGACCCGTTATAGTTAACTAAGATATAAAAAAGGGTCTTAGGTTCGAGACCTACTAACGCACTAGTAAGCGACGTTCGGCCTAGGCTTATAGCCACGAGAGCTGCCGGCTAGGGGAGACGACCTATTAGCCCCGCCTAGGGGTAGCGGGGGTAGAGAGGGAGTAGTGTTACGGGCTAGGCCCTAGATTAGGCCCGGGCTGCGCCCGTGTAACCGACCCTTAATAGGCGTGGTTAATTAACTAGCTAGCAGCTTAGTTAATTCGTCTTTTTTTGCCTTGCCGCTATCTAACGTAGTGGTTTAATTAAATAGCTGCCCCGTAGTAGTAACGAATAGTAGCATAACTACTACTTTAGCCCCGTTAAGGCCGACCCGTTATAGTATATAAGTAAACTATAAATACTCTTATAAAATAACTTAATAAATTAAGTATAAGCCTAGTTAAAAACACTATAAACTATAATGAAGGAAATCCTTTAAATATCCTTAAATATCTTTAAAAAATTATAGTAAAGACTATCCTATATCTTTTAAGGTATTTCCTTAATTAAAAATAAGTTAAACTATAGTTAGGATATTCTATAAAAATCCTTAAATATCCCTTAAAAATACTAGCGGAGTTTGTTTAGTAGTTTTTATAGTGTTTTTTATAGTTAAAAACGTTATAAGCTATAGTTAAATAGCCTCTTTAAGTATTTATAGTTATATCTTAAAAGCTTTAATAAAGTTTACTTAATAATATCCGTTATGTTTTTTTTAGCGAGCCTTTATAGTATATACTTTAAGCGTTTCCGCTATAAGGTTTTATAAGAGCTTCTTAAAAGCTAAGTAAAAAGTCTAGGCATAGCCGCTTAGATTTTATAATAATAAGTATATTCCTTCTTTTAAAAGAATTCCTCTTTTTAATATAATCTCTTATAATATAGCTTTCTTTTTAGCAATTAAAGCATTAAATAGGTTTTTTAATAAGCTTTATTAAGCCTACTTTAAAAGTATTAAAGTTTATTATATTACTTAAGTTATGCTTTAACTTTTTATTATTTCTTTTAATAACTTTACTAAGTCTTAAACGGTATTTCTTTTATTACTAGTATTTATATTACTTATTATCTATTTAAACTGCTAAACTAATATAGTTTAAAAGCGTTTTTATCTTATTTAAGCAGTAAATTTCGTTTTTAACTTCCTTTTTTAGTCCTTTATAAAAAGTAGCTATAAGGGCATTGTCTTTTTATTTTAGCTTTAAAGTTATTTATTAAAATCGAGCTATATAAGCTAATAAGAATATAACTTACTTTAGGCTTTTTAACTTATACTTTACTAATCGTTACTTATTTATAATTTTAAACGTTTTCCGTAAAGCTTCTTTAAAGTTATTAAAAAAAATAAAATATTCTTTATTTCGAAATCCTTATCTTTAAGACTATTATCTATATAGTCCTTAAAAATCGGGTTAAATAAAATTGCTATTAAGCATTATAGGCAACTAAATATAAATATAACTTTTATTACTTCTTAATTTATTTTAGTTAGATAAAACTAAAAATAAGCCTTAAAAGAGATAATAAACTTTTATAGCTTAGCTAATTCTTTAGTATAAGGTTTAAGAGCCTTAATCTTTAAAATAAAACTATTATCTATAAAGCTTATAAGGGGATAAGAAAGCTTTAAATACCTTAAATTAGATTATAGCTAATTAATTAGTTTTAGTATTATAAAAGTAAATATTTCTTGTTTTTTATTATAATTAAATAAATATAAATATAATAAATAACTTTTTCTCTTAATAGCTTAAAGAACTTAGTGTAAAATACTAAGTAATCTTTATTAAAGCTATAAGTTAAAATGAAACTATAAGCGAGTTTTATACTATTAAACTGTATATTTTATTATAAAATAAGTAGTTTAGTATAATTTATTAAGTAAGAAATTATTATTAAAAAAAGAAAAAGACTTAGTATAAACTATTAAACTAAATAAAGTAAAATTATCTTATTATACGGATTTCTTAGGTTAAAACTAGCTAAAAAAAAGGAAAAACATTAAGGGAAAAAGAAGGAAAGACCTCCTTTCATACCTTTTTAAAGCTATTAAAAGGCTTTCCTTTTATATACTTTTATATACCTTTATATACTAATTTATAACTTATACTTTATATAACTTATTAAGTTATTAAACTACTTTTCTAGCTAATAAAAATAGCTCTACCTATCTTTATTACTAATTATAAGTAATATACGCTTTATTACTTATAACTAGCTTATAAAACTAAATATCTTTATTTTAAAACCTTTTATAAGATTTTATCCTCTTTTAAAAAGAGGCCTCTTACTTTAGCTTTATATAAAATATTAGTTAATTATATAAAGTATTAGTTAATTTATTTAATATTAATCCTATTACTAACTAAAGCTAACCTAAGCCGATTATAAGCTTATTTAACTTATACCGCTTATAGCTAATACTAGCTATCTTTAACCGTTAAGCTATATCGTCTCTTTTTATAACTACCGGTATTTACTTTAGTAGTTATCTTCTTATAACTAATAGTATTTACTTTACTAATTACTTCTTTATATTTAGCGGTATTTACTTTACTAAATATTAGTACTATTAGTACTTAGGATTATTAACGAAATAAGGTTTCTTTTATAAAAGGGGTCTTTTTTAAGAAGGGGCCTTATTATAAAAGTTTATTTTTTATATAAGGTAAGTATAATATATAAGACGAATACTTAATAATATTAAGCTTTATTATAAATAATTAAGAAAAGTTTAATTAACCTTTTATAAAAGCTATACTAACTTTTTATAAAAGCTATACTAATTATAGTACTAAAGTAAGCCTATAGTTAAATAAAGGGGAGGGGGTTAGCTAAGATATATATTCTTTTTATTTAAGGGGTATATTTATATTGATTTTTTTAAGGCGTTTTAAATTAAGGCGTAACGTAAATAAAAACTTATAAATACTAACTTTTAGCGCCTTCTTATTAGTGCGGCTCCCGTTTTTTGCTCTCTTTCTTAGCAGCCCGGGCCCGCTTTTACGTATTTTTAAGGGCTCCGCATTTTGCGGGTATCCGGTTAGTGTTTTTACGGCTAAGAATTTATTTCTACTAACAATTTATTATCCGGGTCGCCTAATTTCTATGCGCGCACTAATCCATAATTGCTTCAGTACATATAAGACTGGCTGGCCATTGACGAGACGGAAGACTGGGGAAGAAGTGAGCCTAGCAAGCCGAGCGTTGAAGTTATGATGGCGGGAGATACCCGAGGAGGTGCCGGGCCAGTGGAGCCGGGGTTGGATGACGCGATTCCAGCTTCATGTATCACCATTTCGTGGGCAGAAGAGATTGGGGTTCGGCTGGCTGTTCACGCTGTACGAGAGAAATTCCTACCTGGTAAGTACTTGCTACTTTACATTCACACCTAGAGACGCTTTCACCGCTCATGTACCCAGTATGTACAGTACTGCGGCGCATCGGCCCCGTGGCGATGGTCCGGCAGAGTCTCGGACGACTTCTCGGAGAATGTAATGGCTTAGTGGGGGCTGCGGAGCTCGGTCTGTCGGTGGCGGAAGTCGGCAAGGGCCCGCCCGTCACAAATTGGTAATGGGCGATCTCGCAATCGCCCGCCGAGACCACTGCACAATCACGCAATCCCCAAACCTACGGGTGCCGCCTCTGAGCCCCGAGCCCGTTAGTACCTCAGTGCAGGACCTCCTCCCGGGGAGAGACACGGAACAGCCCATCATGTAGCGGGTACCTATGGATCGCCTGCCAGTAAGAGGCCGGCGCAGGTATGCATCTACCTTTGATGATGCCGGAAGTGGGATTAAGCCCACCGACGCCATCTCTCTGCTTTAGTCCGGATAGCCCGGGCGAGACGCAACAAGAGACTCCCCCTTTTACCTCTTGCTCCCGCACTGCGCGTCGCCGCCATGTCTTTTCTCTTCAGACAAGACTCTTCCATCGAAGCCGGCACCATGGAAGCGTCACACTCGATTCGGACACCCGAAGAGGCCGGTATGTCTGCGCTCAGAGATGCCGTGCCCCGCCAAGTGCTGTTGGCGGCGATGGCTTCTAGAATGAACTCGCTTGCTGACGGACATACCCTCCACAGCGGCCAGAATCGCCTACCTCTCCAGCGATGTGATCATTTCCGTGCAGCCGTCGCTGGCGCAGGATTCGGACTTTTCTCTTCATCTCAAGCGATACGCCGGCCGGGGAGACCGCGGCCTCGTGGCTGCCACGGATGATGCCATCCCTGATGTATGTTGTCATCCAGCCTTCAACGCCTCCCACCACTTTCACCATGTTGGTCTCAAACAACAATGGGAAGCAAGGCCTTTAACATACACAACCTAGATTCAATCCGTGCGACATAATGCAGACCCGTTGCTCTCCGTCTTCGCCCCGATTCGCTCCGGAAAGCTCGTCTCCGTCACCACTCCCTCGTCCGTCCTCCTGTCCGCCATCGCTCATCTCTACAAGTTGGCCAACTACCCCGTCGTTCTACATGTCTCTCTGGCGCCCCGCAGCCGCCCCGACTATTCGACCATCACCTCCATACGAAACTCCGGATGGACCTTTATACATTCAGATACTCTGCAGGAGGCGCAGGACATGGCCATCACGGCCCACGCTTTGGCTGTACGCACGGGCAAAGGCGTTATTCACTTCTTCGCCCCCGCCTCTGTCGACGATGAACCCATAGACATTGAGGATGCTGCCGTGGTGCGTACCATCCTCGATATTGAGAGCGTGAGGAGGTTCCAATCAGGTGGCATTCTCGCTTCAGGCATCTACGCTGATGACGGTCACGTTGCCGTTTCCTCGGACCACCCAGAGACCGCGCTGGCCAGCGGCACTTCCGGCAAGAATGGCAGTCTACAGCCCCCTGCTCTCGCTGATGCTCACAAGGCGGTGTCTACGGGGACTTCGGTCAAATCGAGCCAGGCCAGTGAATCGTCTACCCCTATGGCCCCGTCCTCTGTCGCCACCACCGTTGAGGCTGCTCCCCCTCAAATCTTGTCCGAGGACATATACACCTGCGCGACCCGCATCTGGTCCCATATCCACTTGGCGCTAGGGAGGGAATACAGTGCCTTTGCATATACCGGCCCTAGCAATGCCGAGAACTGCCTGCTCATCTTTGGCTCCAACACAGGGCTCTTTGTGGACACAGTCAGGCATGCCAAACCAGATGACGTTTTCGCCAAAGTGGGCATTCTAAAGCCACGCCTATACCGACCCTGGATTGGCTCCAAGCTCGCCGAAGGTCTTCCCAGATCAGCCAAGAGAGTCGCGGTTCTGGAGCAGATGCATCGGGCAACCACCAAGTGGGGCCCTCTCTTCATTGATGTATTATCCTCTGTCCATCGTGGACCTGGCGGGGTCGAAGCTGTCGTTGGCTACCAACTGGGAAATCTCGCCCCCGAGACAATCATTCAAGCTCTCCGCGGGGTCGTGCAAAACCTGACGGCTGAGAAGCCGGTGCAGAACCTCGAGGTTGGAGTCAGGGATGGGCAGCAGCTGGCGCCCGGCACTGCGCCGGAAGCCCCACAGCTGGAGACTGCATACTCCAAGATACTGGACCAGCTTTTTAGTCAAAGGGTCCATGTTGCCAATGCGCTAAAGTCAAGCAACACTGGCCTTTCTTCCACAGTATCCGCGAGTCCGGAG
This sequence comes from Ophiocordyceps robertsii, assembly GCA_027405785.1. Taxonomy (NCBI): domain Eukaryota; kingdom Fungi; phylum Ascomycota; class Sordariomycetes; order Hypocreales; family Ophiocordycipitaceae; genus Ophiocordyceps; species Ophiocordyceps robertsii. The sequence goes on along the minus strand of JAPEBW010000380.1, from coordinate 30,221 downwards.
TTTGGGTTTGGGGCACTGCTGGCGCGAAAAGAACGTCGGGCACGCTTTGTGGCCGAGGTTAAGGAGACTGCCGGCACTGCCTCATTTGCGTCCGACGAGCCGAAGAGTTGGCTGGCTCGATGGGCCATGAATGCTGAAGCCTCACAGAAATCTAATGAGATTGCTGACGATGTCATTTCTCGCTTGGAAGCCGACGGGTCGCAGGCAGCGCAGACTCTTCTCTCCAAGCGCAGCTTGTTTCATAAAGAGTCGCTGTGGCTCATCGGCTCCGATGCCTGGTCACACGATCTTGGAAATTCGGGGGTGCATCACGTCCTGGCCTCGGGTGAGAACATCAACATGCTCATCATTGACTCGACCCCTTTGTCTGAACGAGAAGCGGTCGACGCCAGCCGCCGAAAGAAGGACATTGGATTGTACGCCATGAGTTTCGGCAACGCCTACGTTGCATCCACTGCCGTCTACAGCTCATACACCCAGGTTCTGCAGGCCATGCTTGAAGCTGACAAATTCAATGGCCCTTCGATCGTTTTGGCCTATCTGCCCTACTTTGGCGAGACAAACTCCCCGTTGACTGTTCTCCAAGAGACTAAGAAAGCTGTAGAGGCCGGGTACTGGCCCCTGTACCGATGGAACCCGAAAAACGAGCAGAAAGGAGAGCCAAACTTTTCGCTCGACTCAGAGTTGATCAAACGGGAACTGAAGTCATTTTTGGCCAGAGACAACCAGCTCACCCAGCTCATGAGAAAGGAGCCCGGTTACGCGGCCAACTTGGCTCAAGATTTCGGAACCGAAGTAAGGGCCCAGCAGAAGAGGAGAGCCAAGGATGCATACAATCACCTTCTGGAAGGCCTTTTGGGGGCTCCCCTGACTATTCTGTTTGCCTCAGACAACGGCAATGCCGCCACTGTTGCGAAGCGACTAGGTAACAGGGGCAGAGCCCGTGGCCTAAAGACGGTTGTCATGGCAATGGAAGACTACCCGCTCGAAGATCTACCCAAGGAGGAGAACATTGTGTTCATCACATCAACTGCTGGCCAGGGAGAGTTTCCACAGAATGGCCTTCCGTTCTGGGACGCCATCAAAGACAAAACCGACCTGGATCTAGCAACAGTCAGCTTCTCCATCTTTGGCTTGGGTGATAGTCATTATTGGCCCCGGAAAGAGGACAGAATCTTTTACAACAAGCCGGCCAAAGATCTCGACAAAATTCTTGGAAACCTCGGAGGCCAGCGCCTTGCCGACTTTGGGCTAGGAGACGACCAAGATCCCGATGGTTACCAGACTGGCTATCAAGACTGGGAGCCCAAGATCTGGCAGGCGCTTGGCGTGGACAAGGTCGATGGACTGCCGGAGGAACCACCGCCAATAACCAACGAAGATATCAAGCTAGCGTCGAACTACCTACGTGGAACCATTGTTGAGGGGCTGGAGGACGCGACCACCGGCGCGATTTCGGCGTCGGATCAGCAACTGACAAAGTTCCACGGCACGTACATGCAGGATGATCGCGACGTCCGCGACGAAAGGAAAGCTCAGGGGCTGGAACCGGCCTACTCATTCATGATTCGCTGCAGGCTGCCTGGTGGTGTAGCGACTCCCAAGCAATGGGTCCAGATGGACGACATCAGCACCGTGCTGGGGAACGAGACGATGAAACTCACGACGAGACAAACATTTCAATTTCATGGTGTCGTCAAGGGCAAGCTCAGGCCCGCGATGCAGGCCATCAACCAGGCGCTCATGACAACAATTGCAGCTTGTGGCGACGTGAACCGAAACGTCATGTGCAGCTCGCTGCCAATGCAGTCCAGCTATCACAAGCAAGTCCACGCCTGCTCACAGAAGATTAGCGATCACCTACTGCCCTCGACAACAGCATACCACGAGATATGGCTGACGGATGAAAACAACAAGAAGACACAGGTGGCTGGCGATGTTGTGCAGGATTTCGAGCCGCTGTATGGTCCTACCTACCTTCCTCGCAAGTTCAAGATCACGATTGCTATTCCTCCGCACAACGACACCGATGTTTATGCTCATGACATTGGCCTCATTGCGATCAGAGGCAGTGATGGAAACCTGGAAGGCTTCAACTTGCTGGCAGGTGGCGGCATGGGCGCTACACACAACAACAGGAAGACGTATCCGCAGACTGGACGAATGCTCGGATTTTGCCCGGCTGATGATGTGCATGTGGCGTGTGAAAAGGTCATGCTAATACAACGAGACCACGGCGATCGGAGGAACCGCAAGCACGCTCGTCTCAAATACACCATCGACGACATGGGCGTCGATGTGTTTCGAGGCAAGGTTGAGGAGTTGTGGGGCAAGGCATTCACCGAAAAGCGGCCATTCGAGTTCAAAAGCAACGTGGACACTTTTGGCTGGCAGAAGGACGAGACGGGCTTGAATCACTTTGCTTTCTTCATTGAAAATGGGCGTATCGAGGATACACCCGAGTTCCAGATGAAGACGGGACTTCGCGAGATTGCAAAGGTGCTCAAGGGCGAATTCCGCCTCACGGGCAACCAGCACCTGATCATGAGCAACGTCCGGGACGAGGACGTCCCGGCGATGAAGAAACTGATGCAAAAGTACAGGCTTGACGGTATCCAATTTTCGGGCCTTCGACTGAGCTCGTCGGCGTGCGTGGCCTTTCCCACCTGTGGCCTGGCAATGGCCGAGTCAGAGCGTTACCTGCCGGTACTCATATCCAAGTTGGAGTCCTGCCTGGAGGAACACGGTCTTCGCCAGGACTCGATTGTGATGCGCATGACAGGATGTCCCAACGGGTGTGCTCGACCGTGGCTGGCGGAGGTGGCCTTTGTCGGAAAGGCCTACGGCGCGTACAACATGTACCTCGGAGGCGGATACCACGGCCAGCGGCTGAACAAGCTGTATCGGTCGAGCATCAAGGAGGAAGAAATCATGATCATTATGAAGTCGCTTCTGAAGAGATATGCGCTGGAAAGAGAGCGCGGCGAAAAGTTCGGCGACTTCTGTATTCGCGCAGGCATTATCCAGCCCACCAGGGACGGACAGGACTTTCACGACAACGTAAGTGCCCCAACTGGGAACCTCGAGAGATCTGAACAAGAATCGGCAGATGGTTTGAGGGAAGCTAACATGGGCGGCACAGGTCGCTGAGGAAGAGTCTGGGGAGGAATGAGAGCGACGCACACAACATAGCAGGCTTTCGAGTGCGGAGGGTTGGTGCACTGCAGTGTTTGGACAATGAAGTACGGAGCAGGTGGAAAACTACAAGGTGTACAGAGTAGAGCGACTCCTTGGAAAGATGCAATGAACCCCGTTTGCCTCTCATTCCTGTCTCCCTCTTGACCAGCACGACGCGGAAGGGAAGGAGTAGTCGGATCATGTCTGTACGCTCGTAGTATCAAAAGAAGCCTAGATACTCATCTCCGGGAGACAAGAACAACAGCGCTGGTGTCGGGTACACCAGTTGCACAATAGCGCGCCCTTCGTCGAGACATTTCATCATGTACATATTAACACATTGAGGTGCTGGGGAAAGGACAGCCTAAGCACGTCTGACTGAACATTTCAGGCCAAGGATATATCCACCACCTCTCTCTCTCAACGAACACAGGAACAAGCGCAAACTGCAAAGTGCAATTGTCAAGCTCCTCCTCCATGCCTTCACAAACGGGCACGCACCCTGCCTCAGCTCTTGATCTTGCTGCCGACGCTGCTGACCGTCTCGCTCAGCTTGCTGCCGACGTCACCCATCCACTGGGGCAGCTTGACGCTCATGCGTATCCTCCCCTCGACGACGACGTTGACGGCGTTTATGACGGCAAAAGCGGTGGACCCAACGGCGCGGAAAATAGCAAGCGCGGCAACGCTCCAGAGGATGAAGCGCAAGTAAAAGTTGTCGCCGATTCCCTTGCTGCTGTAGATCTCGGACACGGCCATGGCGAGGATGCCGTTGGCAATCATCCAGGTCACCACCATGTACGTCCTCACACTCTTGTAGTAGTCTTCCTGCATCTGCGCCTCGCTGACGGGGACAGAGGGCACCGCGAGGCGGTCTCGCAGGTTGCGCAACGCCTCGTCGTAGCCGCTGTCGATGTCGAGCTGCTCGCTGGGCATCTCCAGTTCAACTGTCTGGCCCTTGCCGACGGCACCGCCGAGGTCCGTCTTGATGATGTTGTCACCCTTGGTGCCCCAAGTGACGTCGTGCGTGTTGCAGAAAGCGTAGACCTGCAGGGTGCAGATGTAACTCGGGAGAAGCAAGAAGTACTGCAGGGACGAGGTCATCATGTGCCAAGGGTCGAGGTACAGGAACGACATGAGGAAGTAGAGGCCTATGGTGGAAGCCATGGAGACGATGAGGTTCGTGAATACATTGTTCCCAATGTGCAATCCCTCACCGTCTTTCCCCCTCCCCGAGAGTTGTCGCGCGACAATGTATATGCAGGCGAAGGTGGTGTACGTCATGATGATGGCATACAGAATCATGCTCGCGAGGTACAGCTTTCGCGCGCCCTGGGGCCGATTGCCGAGCGACAGGATGAACTGCGTGGAGATGAGAAGCACACAGATGTATCGCAAGATGGTGAAGATGACGACTCCGATGTTATGTCCGAAGGGGTCGACCTCGGGATCGGTCAAGCCACCGGCAACGAAGTAAAAGGTGAGGTAAAAGTTGGCCAGAGAGAAATAGGTGAACAAGAGCTGCAGGAATTGGTAGCCAAACTCAATGAAGAGTAGCATCTTGCGCGCCAGGGTATGGTCCGTTCCCAGGATCTGGCGGAACTGGACAAGGGAGTAGACGGCGGCAAAGAAGGCGCCGTTGAGCCATCGTCGTCGTTGCGAGATAAATTCGGGTACGGAATCTGGGATGGCTTTGCGTTAGCTGTCCTGGAATCAACAGAGAGGCCGGGAAAAAAGAGGCAAACTTACCGGGCACGTCAGTTTCGCCAGTGCAGCCCTTGACGTACTTGAGCACCCATCTCTCGCCTCGCTTGGCCACCAGCTCCCAGCAGAGAATGCGATCCTCAGCCAGGTACATGTTGGCCGTGAAGACGTCAGCGCGCTGACCATGGAGCGTCTCGCCCTTGAAGTACTGGCTCAATGGTCCGTGGCCCGTCTCGTCGTTTTGCAAAGCATGATACCGATACGCGCTGAGGGCGCCTGGCAGCACCGTAATGTAGCCAAAGACTGATTCCAGAGGCTTATCCAGGATGTTGGACATTTTGTACTCGAAATTCTGCGACGCCACGAGAGGGTTGAGAAGGTTGGATCCCAGCCTGCCCTTCATAGCCTTGATCTCTCCACAGGCACCGGCAACGTTGGAGTCTGTGTCAAAGGCCTTCCAGAGGTGGTAGAGCGAGTTGCCTCCCGGGCGTGTCCCGACGTCAAGCAGGATGCAGACGTTGGGATTCAGGGCCTTTCCAAAGGCATTGAAAAACCACCGGTGAGAGTTCAGCTTGCGTTGGTTCTTTTCCTTGAGGCAGAAGATCATCTGACAGGGCACGATGCCCTTCTCGGCGCCCTTGAATTTAAGGTCTGCGTCCAGGGACACCTGCGTCGTGTACTCGTAGACGTGTGCCTGGACAGCGCGGTTGTTGACATAGTTTTTTGCGATTCCATGCTGATAGACGCCCATGGCGGCTAGAGCATCCAGTGTCCGGTGGTTGATCTTTTCGCGACCATCAGAGATGATGCATACCACGATCTTCTGCCACCCAGTCTCGCCCCAGGTGCGGGAGCGAGAGCGCGAACAAAAGTGAGAAATGTTTTTCATGACGGCGTGCATAGTTCTCGTGAAGCCGAACTCGTCTTCGTTGTACATAGTGATGCAAATAAAAAGCTCCGTCTCCCTCGTCGTCCGCCCGATGGACTGGCGTAACTTATAACCTCTATCGACAAAATCGTCAGGGTCGCAAGTGACGGCAGTATACCGCATGTGCGTGAATTCAACCTCGTTGCGCCGTGGCAAGAAGCTGTAGAGAATGGTTGGAATCTTGCACTCGAGCACCAGTTCTCCGTTGATGAGCTGCACCTCCTTCCTGGACATTTGCGGCGCGCGCACGCCACGACGCTCCTGAGCGCCGTTGGGTGCCGGGCCATAGTGCTCATACTTGTCGTCCATCATTTGCTCTTCACTCAGAGTGTCTTGAGAAGTCGACGCGTAGGATTCACGATGGACTGGAGCAGGCCGAGATTCGCCCAGGTCAGACCCGGAGCCGAACACGTCGTTGTCGCCGTCAAGTGGAATGGTCACCGTCGCGTCGTCGGCGAAGGCTTGTGAGCTCCGAGCCGATTGTGAGAACAGAGGAGCAGGAGGCAGAGGGCGCCGGGGACTCCCGCCATATCTAGATGACGGCGTGCCCGGCCTCGGGCTGCCATTGAGGTCTGACGGTTCGAACGAGACGCTGGGAGGTGGTGGTCGCGCCTGGCCGTGGTCAGAGACGCTCGACCCAGGGGTCCAAGGCCTGCGAGGCGAGGCATTCTCCCTATTCGCGAAGGGGACGTAGGTTGAATCTGGGGGCGGCATGCTTGGAGGGTCGTCGAGCACGGATGCGGACACGACGCTGGGTTGGTAGGCGCGTCTGTTTGCTCTGGCACTGTCGGTTGGACGACGTAAGTGTGAGTTCTTGCCCATGGCGTTGGCAGTCCAAGATTGCCCTTGCGCCACCGCCTGTGCTGGCCGTCAGACCCGTCGAAGGCGTTTGGTAAAGCCTCGGGAACAAGGAAAGGGCTTCGAGTAACAACTAGTCCCTCTGCTGCAACTTGCAGGCTGGGGCTCGGTGGGTGAAGAAAACTGGTGTTCGAGACCAGACCAAGAAAAAGGACCGTGGTGGGGAGAGAAAATTGCGTTGCACTTCCGGCTGCCTTAGGCTGTCAAAACGGTGCCTGAACGAGGCAGCAACCGCAGGCGCCGCACCCTTCCTGACAGCCAGAGACAGCTAGCAGAGGGCAGGCAGCCGGGAAGCAGGTATATCGACGGCGAAAGCAAACGGCAACGACGGAGCTAAGGAGCATGCGGAGCGGAAGAGACAGTGGGGAGAAGGGGCCTGAGATGGCAGGATCGTGTACATACATTGGAGAAGGGCCCTCGGCTGGCTCCTCGACAGATGTCAACAGCCGAACGGCAGCAGCGGTATGACCGGTAGGGGTGTCGTTATAGCCGTCTTCGCCATCGTCGTCGTCGTCGTCGTCGTAGGCGGGTAGGCAATACTCGGGGGGTGGTCGAGACGGCGGCGTGTTTGGTCGATCCATAGTGAGAGTTGATAGTCTGGAATGTCAAGTCAGGCACGGTAATTTACAGCAGTGGGTTGACGAGCGTGGGGTGCGCTAGAGGAGGCGATGAATGCAAATGACGGACCTGCCAAGCTGCGTCTACAGCCAGAGCCAGTGAAAGCCGGCTCAAGAGGGTGCCTGGATCATGAACCAGATCGGAGGAGGGTGGTCGACAGAGAAGAGCGGCTATGGGCGATGGGAAGAAAGGGTGGATGGATGTATGGAGCACGTCACGGGGATAGATGGCTGGCCGTTCGTTTGCTTAAAAACAGCAGCAATTGAAGAACAAGGCTATGTCATCACGAGGGAGAAGCAGCGCGACGCGATTCCTGAGGCACATTTGCAACCAACCATTCACGTCAACCAAAGGTACGGTACTCTGTAGTGTGTGATCCATTTACCTATGCCTGCATCTCTGTGTATTGACATATGCGACGACAAAATATGAGGTGATGCGTGGAGCTTGGTTGGCCCGGCAACGTAGGGCGGCGAAACGCCTCGCTTCCCCGACGATCCACCAATGGCCTAAGTCACGCATGTCCCATGGTGAGGTTTTGTTTGCCCTTTGCGTCTTTTGCTCAGATCACCGAGCTCGTATCGCTCGATTACAATAGAGACGGCGAAGAACACAACAACAAGCTGCGCTTGAAAGCCCTCCTCGCGAACACGACCACAACCAGCCAGCCTCTGTTTGCACTTCCATGACTTCAGACACGCCAGCAAGCAAGGCCTGAGCAAGAAGCGCGAACTGTCACTAGCGCCTCCACGAGGCAGATCCATCACCTAGGGCGGCTAAACCGATGTCGCCCACGATCAGCCCCATGAACCGCCGCCGGTTTAACAAGCAGGACAGGCAAGGTGGCGGGGTGGGCATAGAATTCAGTGGTAGAGCGGCTCTGTCGCCGTTTGTACCGGTGCTGTGCTCACGTCTTTGGCGTTTCGATGGCGCCTGCGCCTCAAGCGAGAGGTGTGAGGTGAGACCGGCTGTTTTCACGCAGGCGCCTGAGCAAACAGTCTCACATTTTGCTGTGCTGTGCCATGCTGACCGGGGGCGATGACCTGCACACGCGAGAGAGACCCTTTCTTCCAAGTTCGCCTCGCACTGCAGTGCAAGGAAAAACAAGTACAGTCTGTACTGCTATTGCTTGTAAGTACTCTATAACGCCCGTCAAATCAACTGATAAGTACGTACAACGCCACCAAGCCACTACCTACCTAGATAGGGTATGTGGTATCTATGGAAAAGGGAGCTCTAGAAAATAATAATAGTGCTAGCTAGCTAGGAAAAAGGAATATATGCGAGGGATGCCTTTATATATGTGTGGCTAACCTCTGCGAATAAGGGCTAGGGCTACGCTTAGGGCTCTCGCAGTGAAATAGGTATAGAGGCCTAGCTTATACACTCCTGGTATTTATAATACTTCCCCTTAGCTATATATAAGGCGTATATATATATAAAGCCTTATAATATAGCCTCTCCTTTAAATATTACCCTTACTTTAGTGTTTTTTACCTAAACTAATTATAACTAGCTATTTTATTTATATAATACTTTATTTATATATAAAGCCTTTTAAAGCTTTATTTAGCCGCCTTCCTTATTTTTAGCTACTAAACGAATTAGTTATGTTTTTCTCTTAAGAGGCCCTTTATAAAGCTATTCGCGATTATCTTATTAGTCCGTACTTATATTAATTAATTAAAGCTTTTATCGGTATAGTAAATAATCTATTTATAGTAAGTATTAATATACTTAATCTTAGCTAAGTTATTCCTATTTAGTACTATAAGCCTTATATTTTAGCTACTTATAAAGATTATAAATAGACTTAGCTATAGCTAGCTTAGCTCTATTAATAGCTAATATTACTATATTATAGCTATGCTTATAAGTATAAGGTTTATAAACTTTACCTTAATTAATAAGGTTGCTATAATAATTTACTTCTTACTTTTTTAAAAGATAGGCCTATTATTAAGAAATATAATATTGCTAGCTATAAAGCAATAAGTACTTTAATTATTAATAAAGGAGGTATCTATATATATATAAAGCTTAAAGTCCTTAATTAAGTATTTCCCTTTTATTATAACCTTATAGTTTAAGGTGCTTTTAATATAACGTTATAGCGTTTTTATAATCGCTATATAGTTATATATTAAGTTACTACTAGCCTTAAAGAGCTAATTCGCTATATACGTAATATCCGGCTAAGTGCTTATTAATAGGTAATTAAGGTTATTAGTTTAGCGAAGCTAGTCCGTAGTGTTTATTATAAGTTCTTAACTCTTTTAGTTATAAGGAACCTTAAGTCTTATTAGTTATAGTGCCTTTATAGCTCCGGTAACCTCTTAACCGAATTTCTTAAGGATCTTCTTAATAAACCTCGTTAAGTATATAAGAATTATTCTTATTACTTTATCCCGTTTAAATTAAATACTTAAGAATTCTTAAGGCTCGCTAAGCTACTTAATTTTATATAGTTTAGTTAAGATATTAGTCGCGGCCTTAATAACTTTTTTAATAAGTGCTGCTATAATAAAATTATCTATATAGATAATTATAAGTATATTACTTATTTTCTAGCGAAGGATATACCTATTTATCTTAAGGCGCTTAAAGCTATGCTTTTATAAGTCTATGCTTACTTAGTCGTATTACTACTTAAGCGAGCTCTTATAGTTATATAAGGCCTTATTAAGCTTATAGACCTAGCTTATACTATCTTTAAGCTTATAAAGCTATATAATAAAAGCCTCTTTTTATACTTATATATATATATAGGCATAAATAATCTTAAACTATTTTTATTTTAAGTCCTTAACTATAATAATTATTATAAATAGCTTTAATAAGGCTTAGTACGCTACCGCTATATAAAGCTTCTTTATAGGCCTATTTTTTAAATCTTAGTCCCTTTAAATAACTTAACAAGCTTTCGTAAAGGGTTCTTTACCTTAAACTAGCTTTTTAAGATAAACCTATTTCTTATTAAAGACTTAAGCTTTTAGTAGTTTATAAATAAGATTTTAAGTATCTTTTTACTTTAACTTATTAATTTCTTACCTTATTGCGGGTAACTAATAAGTCTTATAATTATCCTTTTAAAGGCCTATTTTTAAGTTATTAGTAATCCCTTTATAGCGGTAATTATCGTACTAAATATAAAGAGGACTAGCTAGTTATTTAAGTTATTAAATTAATCCCTTTTTTAATAAACTACCTTTAAAGCTATTAATATACTTAGCTTAAATAGGTTTTAGTATTAGTTTATAATAATAAGCTTTAATATTTATGCCCTTAATATAGTCCTTTAAGGCCCTCTCTTAACCGTTATTACTTAACTTATCTATTAATAAGTTAGCTAATACTATGCTTTACGGCATAAGGATAAGGGGATAAGGCGCAGACTAATTACCGCTAGTCGGGGCCGGTACTACGGACTAATTACCGCTAGTTAGGCCGGTATAATAGATTAATTACTATATATAAACATATATAAGGGTTTAGAAATAGTAAAAAGCTTATTTATTCTCTAAAGCATAGCTAGCTACTTTATACTTAGTTCTTTAAGCTAATTTTAAGGATCTTTAACTATACTATCTTTTTATTTATTATTAGTACGTAGATAAACTATAAACTATAAATATCCTTATAAAACCGCTTAAAAAACTAAGTATAAGCCTAGTTAAAGATACTATAGACTATAGTTAAGGAAATCCTTTAAATATCCTTAGATATCCCTTAAAAATCGCGGTAAAGTTTATCTTATATCTTTTAAAGTGCTTTTATAATTAAAAACGGGTTAAACTATAGTTAAGATATCCCGCAGAAATCCTTAAATATCCCTTAAAGATACTAGCGGAATCCGCTTAATAGTTTCTATAGTATCTTTTATAGTTAAAGATATTATAAACTATAGTTAAGTAAGCTCTTAACCCTTTATAATTATATCTTAGAAACCTTAGCGGGGTCCGATTAATAATATTTATTATATCTCCTTAAGTAAGCTTTTATAGTACGTACTTTAAGCGTTTTTATTATAAGGTTTTATAAGACTCCTTAAGAGTAAAGTAAGGAGTTTAAGTATAGCCGTTTAAATTTTATAATAACTCCCTTAAGTAAGAAAGAAAAGCTAACGTCCTTATTAGTTTAAAGTAAAAATAAAGTAAAAGGGGCGCTAAGTAATAGCTTTATAGTAATATCTTTATACTATATAAATAATATACTATCCTTATTCTTTTAATAGTTTTTTTTAGCTTATTTAGCTAATAGTAGCTAAGCAGCTTAAAATAGTTAATAAGCGGCTTTTATTATAAATCCTTACTTTTTATTTAGTTATATATCTTTATTTTTATTAAGGTAATTAGCGCGTTTAGCTAAATCTTATAATAAAGTTTTTTAACTCTTTTTTAAAGCGTGCGTTAAGGTACTTATTAAGTAGTAAGGAGTCTCCGCGCTAAGGAATATTTGAATTCCTTAGTAAGATACGTTATAAAAGACTAGCTTTATTTAAGCTTTATTTTATATTATTATCTTACTTACCCTTTTACGCTATTTTTAATCCTCTGCTTAATTTCCTATACTACTTACTAGCCTTATAAGCCGCTTATAAGCAAGATATTATATCTTACTTACTACTGCTATTATAGTTATCCCCCGCTTTCCGTTACTAGGCTTTTTAACTTATTATCCTTCTTATATAGCGCTACTACCTACGCCTTTTAACTAACTAACGCGCGTTTAGCTACTAAGAAAGTATTAAAGTAAAAGTAAGCTATCCTACTAATATTAATAAATATAGTTAGTATTAAGGTATTAAACGTTTATATTCTTACTTAAAAGTAAGTAATAAGGTCTTTAATAGCTTTAGTACTTAACTCCTTGCTTTTAAGGTTTTAAATATACTTAATAGTCTTAAAGAAACTCTTTATAAAGGGGGCCTTAAGGGTAAGAATATAAAGTATATAGTCGGTACGGCTAATAAGGCGGATATTAAAGCCTAGGAATTTTATTACTTAAGTTAAAGTTAAGTCGCGTTTAGGCTCTTCGTAGGCTTATAAGTAAAACTTAGTATAGTTTATAGCTAAGCGGAAACTCCCGATTATTATAATCTTATTGCCGGAGTATAGGCTTACGAAGCTAGGCTTATTAAGGATCGTATTAATTATTATTAATAGCTCTTATAATATTAAGCGGCGGAATATATTATAAAGCTAGTTATTACTATCTTCTTTAGTTAAGGAAGGATAGCGGATAAACTATAATAAGGCGCTTATATGCTTTTATATAGCTAAGCTAAGCGTAGTAGTAAGTAAAAAGAGCGTTCGCTAAGTAAGACTAAATAAGTCTTTAAAGCTTATAGCGGCTATAAGCTAAGAGGGGGATTTTATAGCGCGGGCTAGGCCGCGTATAAAGCGAGATAGGGTTTAAGCTATAATAGCTTAAGACGCCGCTATAAACCCGGCTATAAACTAGTTAAGCTAAGCTTTAGATATATAGTTAAGGACGGTATAGACGTTATTTTAATCGTTTAGCTAAAGCGGGTTTCCGCTAGCTATAGCGGCTACTATAAATCTTAAGACTATAGCGAGGTTAGCTAGCTTAAAGGCGTTAAGTATTAACTAATTATTCCGCTAATAAAGATTTCTAGCTATACTTTAAAAAAAATATAGGTAATAAGGGCTTTTAAATAGTAAGAGCTAAGCGGGAGGTATAGCTAAGTTACTATAAAACCGGCTATTTAAACTACGCTATAGTATAAGGCTAGGAAGCGAGTCGTTTAAATTAAGTATTTAAAGAAGGTAGTATAAGCTATCCCTTATAGTGCTATAGTTTAAGTCGAATCTATTAGCTTAAGCGCGGCTATAAAAAGTAGCGTAGGTTTATATAGAAGCTTAAACTTAAAGGTTTTAACTCTTATAAAAAGACTTAAAGCTATAAAGGATAGCTACCTTATTTTTATAAAGCTTAAGCGCTTACTTATATCCTTTATATTAAAGGTATAAGGGCTTATAGGAGAACGGGCTAAAAAAGTAGTTATAAAATAGCTAATCTTAGCTATTAGAGATATTAAACGATAAAAGAACTTAAAACGGGAGTATAAGGATTATAAGCTTAAAGTAAAGAAGGTTATATATATAAGAGTAAGTAAGGTATAGCGGGCTATAGCTAGCGGTAAAAAGAAATATAGTTATAAAAAGAAGAAAGGAAAAGAGAAAGGGCGGGCGGCGAAAAGAATTTAAATAAGTATATTATAAGGCTAAAAAGGCTTTATTACTTAAAGTAAACGGCGGTATATTATTATTAAAATAACTAATTACCTTAAGTATAGTAAGGTATAGTTTCTTATAACCCGTAATAGCTTTTAAGTCTTATACTTAGGCTTAACCGCTTAATTCTCTTAGTTAAAGAGTTTTATATTAAGTTATAAAAGCCGCGTGTTATACTTTTATTTAAACTACTAAAGTAGCTAACTCTTTTTATGCTTTTATAAAGGCTTTTATAATCTTTAGTAAGAAGACCGCTTTTTCGTTTACTTTAAAGTTATAGCTACTTAGCTAGCTTTTTTAAGCTATAAAGAACTCTTTCCTTAGCTTTTTACTGCCTTTTTTTATTATATAGCTTTATAAAATTCGTTTTACTTCTTACTTATTTAAGTAAGGTATCCTTTTATTTTAAACTAAGCTTAAGCGTATAGCTAGCTTATCCGCGAAGCGTAGTTATACTATTAAAATGATTAAATAGATATTAAGGGACCTTTTTATATTTAGCTAGTATATAAGCTATCTTACTTTAGCGGTAACTTTAAACGGCTTAGTGCGTCTTTTTTAAAGCTTCGCCGGTCTGCTATTTGCGATATAGTAGCCCTTATTAAGCTATAGCTAAACTTAATCGCTAGGCTTAAATTTTAGCAGGCGGTATTTCTTATTATATCTATTCTTTATAGCGGCTTAAGCGTAGGCGATAGCTAACCTAGCTTCTTTTTATAAGACCTCTTAGTTTTATAGGTATAATTAGTTACTAAAGAACTAAAAGCTATTCTTTATTTTTATTTTTATAATAAGCTTATTAAAGGCCGCGTAAATTACTAAGAAGAAAGAATTATTAAGGCTAAACTAAAAAGCGATTAGTATATTAGTTTAGTATAAGTCCGGGAAATTAGCGGTAAAAAATTATAGCGCGATTTTTATAGTTTAGTTTCGCCTTTTTAATAAGCTATTAGTTTAAGGGTACTAAGCGGTAAATATAAAAAGCTTTAATTTAAAGGCTTACTATAAGGTCCGCTAAAATACTAAGGTAAACTTTATATTTTAGTTAGAGATTATCCTCTTTAAAATCCCTTAGTTAGCGCGGAGTAGCTTAATATATAACGCTTATACTTAGTTTTCCGCCGTAAACTAGTTATTGCTTAAGATAAGGAGATATATTTTTAAGAATTTATCGGTTATAGTTAGTAAAGTATTAAAGAAGTTCTTTATAGGATTTTTTTATAAGGATTATTTAGCTTAAACTACTAAAAGCCTAGTAATAAAGTCTATTGCTATTATATAGTATAAAACTAATAAGCTTTAAATCGGGATAAGCTACTTTAGCGTCTTACCTTAGTCGGTTTAATTATAATAGTAAGTATCGTAGCTGTCTATAACCTTATCTATATACTTACTAAGCTATAAGATTTAGAAGCTCTTAAATAGATTTTATTATATATAAGTATAGCTAGTATAAAAATATTTAGCGTAGGCGTCTTAAACGATCTCCTTAGTATAGGTCTTAAAAATATATAGTCTTTAGCGTCCGTTATTCTTTATAAAGTATAGCAACCCTTATAACTGAAAAATAAGAGTCTAAGGATACTATCTTTATCGCTAAGCTATGCTATAATTTTTACTTACTATATATCCTCTATATATCTATTAATTATTTTTTAGTAAAGCGGTAATTCGATTAATGCTTTTATATAAAGGAATATATAGTTTATTATTTTATTTTCCTAAATACGTTTTAATTCCCTTTTTTAGTTTAAGGATACTAGCTTATTATCTTAATACGGTAAACGTAAAAAAGCGTTTAGCATAACGTTTTCTATGCTTAAGATATAGCATACCTTAAGCGGGAATTAGCTTAAGTATTAAGATGCGAGGACTAGTTTATCGTTAGATTTTATATTAATAAAGAATAAGGAGTTTTAATATATAATTCTATAAGTGCTCGCGTAGTTAGTAAAAATAACTACTTATAGCGTTTTTACGGATAGTACTATAGTACGTAACTTATAAACTGTTTATATTAAACCGGCTACTTTAAGTTCTATAGGCTAGTATTAAGGTTCTCCGCCTTAAAGGGCGCGGCTTAAGTAAGTAATAAGCTAAACTTTAGTCCGGGCTAGTAGCGTCTTTTTATCTTATTCTATACCTTCTTTTAAGTAAAAAGCTATAGCCGCTACTTTATATTTTTAAGATATATCGATTTAAATAAATAGTTATTAAGCGGGGTCGAAGTAATAAATCGTTTAAAGCTTAGTAAGTTTCTTAGTTAAAATTATAAAGGCCTCTTTTTCTTCTGGAGTAAGCTAAAAAGCAGCTTTCGCGGTATATCGAGCCCGTTTTTAGCCCCTTAAAAGGACTCCTTCTTCTTATCTTACTTAAAGTAGCTCTATCTTTCGTTTTTATAAGACGTCGACTTCCTTAGCGAAATATAGGACTATATAGTATAGCTACTTAGTAAGGCCGATCTATTTTTCGAGCTATTAAAGGTTCTTTAAGAACGCGAGATCCTTTAAGGCTTATACGCGTTTATTTATATTTTTTAAGCCGATAGCGTCTACTTTAAATTTAAGGAGCTATATAAATAGGTGCGCTAAAAAAGACTTTAGTCCGGATAAAGTAATATTATAGTTATAAAAAGCGCGGAATACGGCCTTTAAATATTAAAGGTGTTCTTTAGCTATATTAAAGTAAATAATAATATTATCGATATAAGCCGCCGCGTATTCTTAGTATTTATAAAAAACGTTATCGATAAACCTTTAGATATATACTAAGGAGTTCTTAAAGCTTATAAGTATTATTAATAATCTTTTTAGCTCGCGATAGCTTATAACTATAAACCTTTCTTAGTAGTCTTAGTAGACTAAGAACTAATAAAAAAACGATTATACGTTTACTATATTAATAAACTTCTTTCTTTAAAGGCGTTTAATTATATCGCTTTAAAAGGGCATTAAGTAAGCGTTTAAGGTAGTAATAGCGTTAATCCTTTATAAGTCTATAACTACTTATCCTTTTTCCTTTTTATTTACCGTTTTCTATACTATAAATACCGGCGCCGCGAATAAAGTTAGCTTATAAACTCGTTTTAATTAGCTTTACGCGGTTAGCTAGCTAAATATTATATTTACTACCTTCTTATTCTTATCGCTTAATAAGTATAATCTTAATATAACTTATTAGTATTGCTATCTTTTTACTAAAGGAATGCGTATATATTTAGATTTTTCTATATATATTACTCTTTTATCCTTTTAGAGGCGGGGAAATAATTAAAGGATATTTTAGACTTTTAATACGTATTTTAAGTTCTTAGCGTAGATCTAAATACTTTTAATAGTAGTAAGTTTAAGCAGGTCCTTAGTTTAGCTAATTTTAAGCTTATAGTTTACTATAAGATCCTTTTATAAGAAGTCCTTAGCGGGGTTTATTTTATTTAGAATTTTTATAAAGGCTTCCGCTAAAGGAATAATAATATCGACCTCCTTATATAGCTAAAACTGCTTATTAAGGTTTATACTTATCCTTACCTTTTAGCCTTAGCGGAGTACTAGTAGTTTCTTAAAGTAGTTTATTACTATAAAGCTCTTATAATCCTATATTATTATTAAAGCGAGTTTAAGGTCGTTAAGGAAAAATATTATATTACGCCTTAATAGCGGCGCCCGGACTTATATAGGTAAGGCGTAGCTAAAACTAACTAAAATCGTTATAATAATTAAGTAAATTACTTATTTATATATCGCTAGTCTTAGCTAAACTATCTTAACTTTAGCTTTAATCCTTTTATAAGCCTTAATTTATAAGACTAATATAGAGTTAATAAGGTCTTTTTAATAAGGAACTAAAAAGTCTTAGCTAAGCAATATATTAGCTACTAAGCGTTTTACTATCTAAGCGCCGATCCTTATCTTTATAACTATAAAGTTACTATCTAGCCTTCTTAATATATATATAGTAAATTCTACTTATTTAATAGTAGCTATCCTTCTTACTCCTTAAATAAGAATTTGTTAAGACGAGTTTATAGTTATATCTTAAAAGGTCTTTACTAAGTCGGCTTAAATAAGGCTTCGGTCTGCCTTAATATTCGTATAGGCTTTAATGCTTATTCTAGGCCTTTCTTTTTTATAGATTAATAAGCGTGCGTAGGTAAATTATAATAGCTTATTAAGGTTTAACGGCTAAACGTTAAAGGAAGCCTTAACTATCTAAACGCTTTATAGCTTTTAAATAACTACTTATTATACTAAGCTATATCTTTATATAGCAACGTCTTAGTTAAGGTTAAGGGGGTGTTAATTTTTAATATATTAATAAAGCTTATTCTTTAAGGGGAATGCTTTACTATAAAATCCGTATACTTTATCGGCCTCTTAAACTAAGTTTAATATAGTATAAATTGCGGTTTCTTTTAAGCCTTTAATTAAGGAGCAAATAGGTGTAGAAGAGAGCAGACTTATAGCTATAAGTAAGGGGATTATAGAGATGCAAAGAGTGTGCGAAAAGGTAAAGAAATAGGTGAGATGTGTATGTGTGGTTAATAATCTATTTAAGGTAAAGGGGGGACTAAGGCTTCCTTATATAAACAATTCCTAAGCTATAAGTGACTTAAGTGATTTAGAAAAGAGCCCCCTATCTAGCGCAGTCATGCATAGTAGGCTAATAGCTGTTGTTATGTTAATATTGTATTTATAAGCCTAGGGATTAATCCCGTAAGGAATACGAGGTGGCGTAGCGACTTAGCACGGATTATGCATATAGTCTCCACATACACCTCTTCCTAATCTGCTTATATCTTGCTTATGTGTGGGTGGAATAATACAAGGAAATATATATAGTATGCAGAATTAAATAGCGGATTTAATGTTCATTTCAGCGTATTTATGTTATGTGTTATTTATGCTGTATTTGGCCTATAGGCTGCGGGAGAGTATATTTTACTCCTTTATACCTTTATTAGTATTTAACTAAGCTCTTTCTATATTATACTCTTTTTTTTTTAGATAGTTATTAGTCTTTACTATTATTTCTTCCTTAGTTATAAGGTATGCCCGTTTTAGCTTTAGCGTTAATAAGTATATAGTCTCGAAGGTACCTTTTTTCTTAAGCCGGAGGACCTCCGCTTATATTCTTAACTATTTAGATAGGTTTCTCCCTTAACTTAGCAAGCGCTATAAGGCCTATAGTATATCCGCTTTTGCCGGGCGGTCTAAGAACATAACCCGCGGCCTTAGCAAGCTTTTAATAAATAGCCGGGGCGTCTTAAACTATCCTCTAAGTATATATAAGGTACGGCTAGTTAGCCCTCGCCTTTCTATAGGTTAGACTTATTTCTTTTATGCTAGTAAGTGCTTTTAAGATCCTTTAGTATATTTAACTTATAACTAAAGAAGAATCTCTTTATATTTGTTAATCTATTTATTAATATCCTCGTTTCTTACTAAACGTTATAAGAATTCTTATAAATAAACGTCTAGCTTTTAGTAAATTACTATAATTAAGTAGTTTAGCTAGTAAAGCGCGGCTTTAGCTTTATATTATAAGCGTAATATTTAAGACTTAAAGTTAAATCTTATTACTCTATCTTTAATAGTAAAGTGCTTTTTATTAAGTGCTTATATCGCTATATTTAAGCGGATTTTAAACTATTTTTATAAAGCGGAGATCTATTAGCTTAAACTAACGCTAAGCTCGCTAAGTTCTTCTTATTATAGTTTCGAAAAGTCCTTAAAATACTATTCCGCCGCACTTCTTTAAAAGGATAAGGGCAATTAAATAGCTAATTCGTTTATATAAGCCTTACTTTTATTAGTATTTTAGTAGATAAAGTTAATAAAACAGTTTACTCCTTAAAATATACTAGCTTTATTATCTTCTTAAACTTTATCGAAAGATACTTTTAAAGGTCTTAATAGGTTAAATCTCCTTATATCTTTAGCTTATAGTTAAGGTTTTTCTTAAGGCTTAGTAAGCGCGTCTTTTTTTCTTAGTATTTAAAGGAGACTAAGAAATTATTTATTCGATATTATTACTATTTTTATTAAAGGGCTTAAGGCTATACTTAATCTTAGCATTTACGCGCTAAATATAAATAGGTTTAGCCCGCTAAGGGTATCGCTTTCCGCGTCCTTATCGCTTATTATTAAGGTCTTAGTCTTAATACTTTTACTAAGCGCTTAACCTTCTATCTTATATATATCCCGAAATCTAGTATACCGCGGGGCCCTTAGCGTTAAAAGCTTGTTTTTATTAATTAAGAGTCCCGAAAATGCTTTAGTTAGCGCGGCTATAGCGGACGAGGCTAAATAGTAATATTAAACTAAAAAACTATTAAGTATCTTTTAAGGCGGATTTCCGGTTAAGGCCTTTAAGCTAAATTTAATTAATAGTATATAGTAGAAATATCCGCTAAGCTTATTGTCTTAAGGAAAGAGTAACTTTATTATAAGCTTAATCTAAAGGGTATTTAAAAAGTAAGGAGCCGGATAGTTTTAAGGTTAGCTTATTTTTAATTTTTTTATTTAAAGGATAATTAATCCGTTTAAGTAATATTAAATTTAGTTTACTTAGTTATATAGGTTTTATTATTTTATAGTTTATCCTTTATTAGTATTTTAAAAGCAGATTACCTCTTAAAGGGTAGTAGTTCTTACTTAGCTAAGCGGGACTTATTTTACGTCTTATTTAGCTTTATAAGCTATCGCGGTATAGTACTTAAGAAAAAAGGCAAAGGAGATTATTAAACTAGTATACTTAGTAAGCTACGGCCTCTTCTGCTTTTATAACTTACTTATCTTAAAGTTTTTACTACGCTTTACGGTATAAGGATAAGGGGATAAGGCGCGGACTAATTACCGCTAGTTAAGGCCAGTACTACGGACTAATTACCGCTAGTTAAGGCCGGTACTATAAACTAATTACCGCTAGTTAAGCCGGTATAACAAACTAATTACCGCACGTAATTATATATAGGGGTTTAAAAATAGTAAAAAGCTTATTTATTCTTAAAAGCATAGCTAGCTACTTTATACTTAGTCCTTTAAGCTACTTTTAAGGATCTTTAACTATATTATCTATAGTACGTAAAATAAACTATAGATATCCTCGTAAAATCGCTTAATAAACTAAGTATAAGCCCGGTTAAAAACACTATAAACTATAGTTAAGGAAATCCCTTAAATATCCTTAAATATCCTTTAAAAATCGCGGTAAGGTTTATCCTATATCTTTTAAGGTGCTTTTATAGTTAAAAACAAGTCGAACTATAGTTAGGATATCCCGCGGAAATCCTTAAAAATCCCTTAAAGATACCGGCGGAATCCGCTTAATAGTTTTTATAGTATCTTCTTTAGTTAAAGATATTATAAACTATAGTTAAGTAAGCTCTTAACCCTCCGTAGTTATATCCCGGAAACCTTAACGGGGTCCGACTAGTAATATTTATCGTATCTCCTTAAGCGAACCTTTATAGTGCGTGCTCCGGGCGTTCTTATCGCGGGGTTTTATAGGGCTTTCTTAAGAATAAAGTAAGGAGTCTAGGCGTAGCTGTTTAGATTCTATAATAACTCCCTTAAGTAAGAAAGAAAAGCTAACGTCCTTATTAGTTTAAAGTAAGGATAAAGTAAAGGGGGTGCTAAGTAATAGCTTTATAGTAGCGTCTTTACGCTATATTAATAGTATGCCGTCTTTATCCTTTTAAAGGGTTTTTCGGCCTATTTAGCTAATAGTAGCTAGGTAGCTTAAGATAGCTAGTAGGCGGCTTTATTATAGATCCTTACTTTAAATTTAATTATACGGCTTTGTCCTTATTAAGGCGATTAATATATCCGGCTAAAACTTATAATAAAGTTTTTTTAACTTTCCTTTAAGGCGTGTGTTTAGGCCTTTACTAAGTAGTAAGGAGTCTCCGCGCTAAGGAATGCTTAAGTTCCTTAGCGGGATACGTTATAAAAGACTAGCTTTATTTAAGCCTTATTTTATATTATTATCTTACTTATCTTTCTTACGCCGTTTTTTTTAATCCTCTACTAAGTCTCCCGTTTTACTTACTAGCTTTATAAGCCGCCTATAAGCGAGATATTATATCTTACTTACTACCGCTATTATAGTTATCCCCCGCTTTCTATCGCCGGGCTTTCCGACTTATTATCCTTTTTACGCGGCGCTACTACTTACGCCTTTCCGCTAACTAACGCGCGTTTAGCTATTAAGAAGGTATTAAGGTAAAAGTAGGCCGTCCCGCTAATATTAATAAGTATAGTAAGCACTAAGGTATTAAACGTTTATATTCCCGCTTAAAAGCGGGTAATAAGGTCCTTAATAGCCTTAATACCTAACTCCTTACTCTTAAGGTTTTAGATATGCTTAATAATCTCGAAAAACCTTTATATAGAGGGGGCCTTAAGGGTAAGAATATAGAGCGCGTAGTTAGTATAGCTAATAAGGCGGATATTAAAGCCTAAGAACTTTATTACTTAAGTTAAAGTTAAGTTGCGTTTAGACTCTTCGCGGGCTTATAAGTAAAACTTAGCGTAGTTTATAGCTAGGCGGAAACTCCCGATTATTATAATCTTATCGCCGGAGTATAGGCCTACGAAGCTAGGTCCGTTAAGGATCGTATTAGTTATTATTAGCAGCTCTTATAAGATTAAGCGGCGGAATATATCGCGAGGCTAGTTATCGCTATCTCCTTTAGTTAAGGAGGGACGGCGGATAGACTATAGTAAGGCGCTTATACGCCTCTATATAGCCGGGCTAGGCGTGGCGGTAGGCGGGAAGAGCGTTCGCTAAGCGGGACTAAACGGGTCTTTAAGGCTTATTATAACTATAAGCTAAGAAGGGGATTTTATAGTATAGGCTAGACCGCGTATAAAGCGAGATAGGGTTTTAGCTATAGTTACTTAAAACGCCGCTATAAACCCGGCTATAAACTAGTTAAACTAAGCCTCGGATATATAGTTAAAGACGGCGTAGATATCGTTTTAATCGTTTAGCTAAAGCGGGTTTCCGCTAGCTACGGCGGCTACTATAAATCTTAAGACTATAGCGAGGTTAGCTAACCTTAAGGCGTTAAGTATCGGCTAGTAATTCCGCTAATAAAGATTTCCGGCTATACCTTAAAAAATATATAAGCGGCGGGGGCTTTTAGATAGTAAGAGCTAAGCGGGAGGTATAGCTAAGTTGCCGCGAAACCGGCTATTTAGACCTCGCTATAGTATAAGGCTAGGAGGTAAGTCGTTTAAGTTAAGTGTTTAAAGAGGGTAGTATAGGCTATCCTTTATAGTGCCGTAGTCTAAGTCGAATCCGTTAGCTTAAGCGTAGCTATAAAAAGCGGCGTAGGTTTATATAAAAGCTTAAACTTAAAGGTTTTAACTCTTATTAAGGGACATAAAGCTATAGAGGATAGCCGCCTCGTTTCTATAAAGCTTAAGGGCTCGCTTATATTCTTCGTATTAAAGGCATAAGGGCTTACGGGAGAGCGGGCTAAAGAAATAATTGCGGAATAGCTAGTCTTAGCTACGGGAGACGTTAAACGATAAAAAGACTTAAAATAGGAGTATAAGGATTATAAGCTTAAGGTAAAGAAGGTTATACGTATAGGAGTAAGTAAGGTGCGGCGGGCTATAGCTAGCGGTAAAGGGAAATATAGTTATAAAAAAAAAGGAAGGGAGAAAGGGCGGGCGGCGGAGAGAATTTAAATAGGTATACTATAAGGCTAAAAGGGCCTTATTATTTAAGGTAAACAGCGGTATATTATTATTAAAATAACTAATTACCTTAAGTATAGTAAGTTATAGTTTCTTATAACCCGTAATAGTTTTTAAGTCTTATACTTAAGCTTAACCGCTTAATTCTCTTAGTTAAAGAGTTTTATATTAAGTTATAAGGGCCGCGCGTTATACTCTCGTTTAAACTACTTAAGTAGCTAACTCTTCTTATGCTTTTTTAAAGGCTTTTACGATCTTTAGCGAGAAGACCGCCTTTTTATTTACCTATAAGTTATAGCTACTTAGCTAGCCTTTTTAAGCTATAAAGAACTCCTTCCTTAGCTTTCCGCCGCCTTTTTTTATTATATAGCTTTATAGGATTCGTTTTACTTCTTACTTATTTAGGTAAGGTATCTTTTTATCTTAAACTAGTCTTAAGCGTATAGCTAGCTCGTCCGCTAAGCGTAGTTATGCTATTAAAACGACCGGATAAATATTAAGGGACCTTTTTATATTTAACCGGTATATAAGCTATCTTACTTTAGCGGTAACCTTAAACGGCTTAGTATATCTTTTTTAAAGCTTTGCTAGTTTACTATCCGCGATATAGTAGCCTTTACTAAGCTATAGCTAAACTTAATCGCTAGGCTTAAATTTTAGCGGGCGGTATTTCTTATTATATCTATCCTTTATAGCGGCTTAAGCATAAGTAATAGCTAACTTAGCTTTTTCTTATAAGACTTCTCGGTTTTATAGGTATAAGTAGTTACTAAGAAACCGGAGGCTATTATCTATTCTTATCCTTATAATAAGCTTATTAAGGGCCGCGTAAATTACTAAGGAGAAGGAATTGTTAAGGCTAAACTAAAAGGCGATTAGCGTATTAGTTTAGCGTAAGTCTAGGAAATTAGCGGTAAAGAATCATAGCGCGATCTTTATAGTTTAGTTTCGCCTTTTTAATAGGCCGTTAGTTTAAGGGTACTAAGCGGTAAATATAAAAAGCTTTAATCCGAAGGCTTACTATAAAGTCCGCTAAAATACTAAGGTAAACTTTATATCTTAGTTAGAGATTATCCCCTTTAAAATCCTTTAGTTAGCGCGGAGTAGTTCGGTATATAACGCTTATACTTAGTCTTTCGCTATAAACTAGTTATTGCTTAAGATAAGGAGATATATTTTTAAGAATTTATCGGTTATAGTTAGTAAGGTATTAAAGAAGTTCTTTATAAGATCTTTTTATAAGGATTATTCGGCTTAGACTATTAAGAGCTTAGTAATAAAGTCTATCGCTATTATATAGTATAAAACCGGCGGGCTTTAAATCGGGATAAGCTATCTTAGCGTCTTGCTTTAATCGGTTTAGTTATAGTAGTAAGTATTATAGCTATCTATAACCTCGTCTACGTATTTACTAAGCTATAAGATTAAGAAGCTTTCGGATAGGTCTTACTATATATGCGTGCGGCTAGTATAAAAGTATTTAGCGTAGGCGTCTTTAACGATCTCCTTAGTATAGGTCTTAAGGATATATAGTCTTTAACGTTTATCGTTCTCCGTAAAGTATAGTAACCTTTATAACCGGAGGAATAAGAGTCCGGAGACCCCGTCCTTATTGCTAAGTTACGCTATAATCTTTACTTACCGTATATCTTCTATATATCTATCGATTATTTTTTAGCGGAGCGGCAATTTAATTAATACTTCTATATAGAAGAATACGTAGTCCGTTATCTCGTCTTCTTAAATACGTTTTAATTCCCCTTCTTAGTTTAAGGATACCGGCCTATCGTCTTAGTACGGTAAACGTAAAAGCGCGTTTAGTATAACGTTTTCGACGCTTAAGATATAGTATACCTTAAGCGGGAATTAGCTTAAGTATTAAGATATAAAAACTAGCTTATTATTAGATTTTATACTAGTAAAGAATAGGGATTTCTAGTATACGATTTTATAAGTGCTTATATAGTTAGTAAAGATAACTACTTATAGCGTTCTTATAGATAGTACTATAGTGCGTAGCTTATATACTACTTATATTAAACCGGCTACCTTAAGTTTTATAGGCTAGTATTAAGGTTCTCCGCCTTAAAGGGCGCGGCTTAAGTAAATAATAAGCTAGACCTTAGTCTAAGCTAGTAGCGTTTTTTTATCCTATTCTATACCTTCTTTTAGGTAAAAAGCTATAGCCGCTACTTTATATTCTTAGGATATATCGATTTAAATAAATAGTTATTAAGCGGGGTCGAAGTAGTAAATCGTTTAAGGCTTAATAAGTTTCTTAGTTAGAATCGCGAAGGCCTCTTCTTTTTTTAAAGTAGGCTAAAAAGCGGCTTTCGCGGCGTATTAAGCCTATCCTTAACCCTTTAAGGGGACTCTTTCTTCCCGTCTTACTTAAAGTAGCTCTATCTTTCGTTTTTATAAGACGTTAACTTCCTTAGCGAAATGCGGGACCGTATAGCGTAGCTACTTAATAAGGCTAATCTATTTCTTAAGCTATTAAAGGTTCTTTAAGAAAGCGATATCCCTTAAGGCTTATATATGTTTGTTTATATTTATTAAGCTAATAGCGTTTACCTTAAATTTAAAGAGCTATATAGATAGGTACGCTAAGAAGGACTTTAGTCTAAATAAGGTAATATTATAGTCGTAAAAGGCGCGGAATACGGCCTTTAAATATTAAAGGTGTTCTTCGGCCTTGTTAAAGTAGATAATAATATTATTAATATAGGCCGCTATATATTCTTAGTATCTATAAAGGACGTTATCGATAAACCTTTAGATATATACCGGGGAGTTCTTAAAGCTTATAAGTATTATTAGTAATCTTTTTAGCCCGCGATAGCTTATAACCGTAAATCTTTCCTAGTAGTCTTAGTAAACTAAGAACTAGTAAAAAAATAATTATACGTTTACCGTATTAATAAACTTCTTTCCTTAAAGGCGTTTAATTATATCGCTTTAAAGGGGCATTAAGTATACGTTTAAGGTAGTAATAGTATTAATCCCCTATAAGTCTATAACTACTTATCCCTTCTCCTTTTTATTTACCGTCTTCTATATTATAAATACTAACGCCGCGAATAAAGTTAGCCTATAAACTCGTTTTAATCGGCCTTACGCGGTTAGCTAGCTAAATATTATATCTACTACCTTCTTATCTTTATCGCTTAACGGGTATAATCTTAATATAACTTATTAGTATTGCTATCCTTTTACTAAAAGAATGCGTATAGATTCGGATTCGTCTATATATACTACTTCCTTATCTTTTTAAAGGCGGGGAAACGATTAAAGGATATCTTAGACTTTTAATACGTATTTTAAGTCTTAAGCGTAAATCCAGACGCCCTTATTAGTAGTAAGTTCGGGTAGGTCTTTAGTTCGGCCGATTCTAAGTTTATAGTTTATAGTAAGATCCTTTTATAAGAAGTCCTTAGTAGGGTCTATTCTATCCGGATTTTCTATAAAGGCTTCCGCTAAAGGAGTAGTAGCATCGACCTCCTTATATAGCTAAAACTACTTATTAAGGTCTATAATTATCCTTACCTTTTAGCCTTAGCGGAGTATTAGTAGTTCCTTAAAATAGTTTATTGCTATAAAGCTTATATAATTCTATATTATTATCTAGGCGAGCTTAGGGTTATTAAGGAAAAATATTATATTACGCCTTAATAGCGGCGCTTAGACCTATATAGGTTAGGCGTAGCTAGAACTAGCTAAAATCGTTATAGTAACTAAGCAGATTACCTATCTATATATTACTAGTCCTAGCTAAACTATCTTAACTTTAGCTTTAATCCCTTTATAAGCCTTAATCTATAAGACCGATATAAAGTTAATAAGGTCCTTTAAGTAAGGAACTAAAAAGTCTTAGCTAAGTAATATATTAGCCGCTAAGCGTTTTACTATTTAAGCGCCGATCCTTACCTTTACGACCGCGAGGCTACCGTTTAGCCTTCTTAGTATATAAGCGGTAAATTCCGCTTATTTAACGGTAGCTATTCTTCTTACTCTTTAAATAGGAATTCGTTAAAAGGAGTTTATAGTTATATCCTAAAAGGTCTTTACTAAGTCGGCTTAAATAAGGCTTCGGTCTACCTTAGTATTTATATAAGCTTTAATGCTTATCCTAGGCCCTTCTTTTCCGTAGATTAGTAAGCATATATAAGTAAATCGTAACGGCCTATTAAGGTTTAATAGCTAAACGTTAAGGGAAGCCTTAACTATCTAAACGCTTTATAGCTTTTAAATAACTACTTACTATACTAAGCTACGTCTTTATATAGCAACGTCTTAGCTAAAGTTAAGGGGGTGTTTATCTTCGATATATCGGTAGAGCTTATTCTTTAAGGGGAATGCTTCGCCGTAAAATCCGCTCGCTTTATTAGCCTCCTATACTAAGTTTACTATAGTATAGATTGCGGTTTCCTTTAAGCTTTTATTAGTATCCGACTAAGCTCCTTTTATATTATACTCTTTATCCTTTAAGTAGTCGTTAGTCTTTACCGTAGTTCCTTCCTTAGTCGCGGGGTATGCCCGTTTTAGCTTTAGCGTTAGCGAGCGTATAGTCTTAAAGGTCCTTTCTCTCTTAAGCTAAAGGACCTCGACTTATATTCCTAACTATTTAAGCGGGTTTCTTCTTTAACTTAGCGAGCGCTATAAGGCCCGAGGTATATCCGTCTTTACTAAGCGGTTTAAAAACGTAACCCTTAGTCCTAGCAAGCCTTTAATAGATAGCCGGGGCGTCCTAGACTATCCTCTAAGTACGTATAAGGTATAACTAATCGGCCCTCGCCTTTTTATAGGTTAGACCTATTTCTTTCGTATTAGTAAGTACTTCTAAGATCCTTAAGTATATTTAATTTATAGCTAAGGAAGAATTTCTTTATATTCGTTAATCTATCTATTAATATCCTTATTCCTTACTAAGCGTTATAAGGATTCTTATAAGTAAACGTTTAGCTTTTAGTAGATTACTATAATTAAGTAGTTTAGCTAGTAAAGCGCGGCCTTAGCTTTATATTATAAGCGCGATATCTAAGACTTAAAGTCGGATTTTACTACTATATCTTTAATAGTAAAGTGCTTTTTATCGAGTGCTTATATTGCTATATTTAAGCGGATTCCGAACTATTTTTATAAGGCGGATATCTATTAGCTTAGTCCGATACTAAGCTCGCTAAGTTCTTTTTATTATAGTTCCGAGAGGTCCCCGAAATACTATTCCGCCGTACTTTCTTAAAGGAAGGAGGGCAATTAAATAGCTAATTTATCCGCATAGGCCTCGCCTTTACTAGCGTTTCGGCGGATAAAGTTAATAAAACGGTCTACTCCTTAAAATATACTAGCCTTATCGTCTTCTTAAACTTCGTCGAAGGATGCTTTTAAAGGTCTTAATAAGTTAAATCTCCTTATATCCTTAGCTTATAATTAAGGTTTTTCCCGGGGCTTAGTAAGCGCGTCTTCTTTTCTTAGTGCTTAAAGGAGACTAAAGAATTATTCGTTTAATATTACTACTATTCTTACCGGGGGGCTTAAGGCTATACTTAGTCTTAGTATCTATACGCTTAGTATAAATAGGTTTAGCCCGCTAAAAGTATCGCTTACTACGTCCTTATTGCTTATTATTAAGGTCTTAGTTTTAATACTCTTACTAAGTGCTTAACCTTCCGTTTTATACGCGTCCCGGAATTCGGTACGCCGTAAGGCCCTTAGCATAAGAGGCTTGTTTTTATTAATCGAGAGTCCCGAAAATACCTTAATTAGCGCGGCTATAACGGACGAGGCTAAATAGTAATACTAAACTAAGAAACTACTAAGTATTCTTTAAGGCGGATTTTTAGTTAAGGCCCTTAAGCTAAACTTTATTAGCAGTACGTAGTAAAAATATCCGCTAAGCTTATTATCTTAAGGAAAAAGTAACTTTATTATAGGCTTAATCCGAAGGGTATTTAGTAAGCGGGGAGCTAGATAGTTTTAAGGTCGGCTTATCTTTACTTCTTTTATTTAAAGGATAATCGATCTATTTAAGTAATACCGAATTTAGTTTACTTAGTTATATAGATTTTATCGTTTTATAATCTATCCTTTATTAGTATTTTAAAAGCGGATTGCCTCTTAAAGGGTAATAGTTTTAGCTTAGCTAAGTAAGACTTATTTTATATCCTGTCTAGCTTTATAAGCTATCGCGGTATAATACCTTAAAAAGGGGTAAGGGAGATTATTAAACCGGTATGCTTAGTAAGCCGCGGCCTTTTCCGCTCTTATAACCTACTCGTCTTAAAGTTTTATTATAAGCATATTAAGGAAAAGGTACTTATTATTAAGGTTAGACTTAAAAGCTAATAAGAGCTTCTTACTAAAGAAAATATCGTTTAGTATTTAACTTCTTATAAGATAAGTACTTAATCGTGCGATATAGTCGCTCTTAGCTTAGTGGATATTTAAGGGATTTCCGTCTAAATAAGTAGGAATTGCTACTATTTACTATGCTTTATAATATAAAGATAAAGGGATAAAGCGCGGACTAATTACCGCCGGTTAAAGCTAGTACTATAAACTAATTACCGCCGGTTAAGGCTAGTACTATAAACTAATTACCGCTAGTTAGGCCGGTATAATAAACTAATTACCGCACGTAATTATATATAGGGGTTTAAAAATAGTAAAAAGCTTATTTATTCTTAAAGGTATAGCTAGCTACTTTATACTTAGTCTTTTAAGCTACTTTTAAGGATCTTTAATTATATTATTAATAATACATAAAATAAACTATAAATATCCTTATAAAATTGCCTAATAAACTAAGTATAAGCTTAGTTAAAAATACTATAAACTATAGTTAAGGAAATCCCTTAAATATCCTTAGATATCCCTTAAAAATCGCGGTAAGGTTTATCCTATATCTTCTAAGGTGCTTTTATAGTTAAAAACGGGTTAAACTATAGTTAGGATATCCCGCGGAAATCCTTA
>JAPEBW010000379.1:0-57985 GCA_027405785.1 Ophiocordyceps robertsii | reverse complement strand
TTCTTAGGTTAAAACTAGCTAAAGAAGAAAAAAGAAGGAAAGGAAAGGAGTTAAGGGAAGGAGGAGGAAGGACCTCCTTTTATACCTTTCTAAGGCTACTAAAAGGCTTTCCTTTTATATGCTTTTATATACTTTTATATACTAATCTATAACTTATACCTCGTATAACTTATAAGGTTACTAAACTACTTCTTAGGCTAATAGAAATAGCTTATACTATCTTTATTACTAGTTATAAGTAATATACGCTTTATTACTTACGACTAGCTTATAAGACTAGATATCCTTATCTTAAAACCTTTTACGAGATTCTATCCTCTTTTAAAGGGAAGGCCTCCTACCTTAGCTTTATGCGAGGTATTAGTCGATTATATAAGGTATCGGTCGATCGTGCGATATAAATCCCGTTACTAGCCGAAGCTAACCTAAGCCGATTATAAGCGTATCTAACCTATACCGCTTATAGCCGATACTAGCCGTCTTTAACTATTAAGCTATATCGTCTCTCCTATAACTACCGGTATCTACTTTAATAGTTATATCTTATAACTAGCGGTATTTACTTTACTAGTCACTCCTTTATATTTAGCGGTATTTACTTTACTAGATATTAGTACTTCCTTAGTACTTAAGATTACTAACAGAATAAGGTTTCCGTTATAACTAAATATAATAAACTAATACCTTATATAAAGCTAAGGTAAGAGGCTTTCCTTTAAAAGAGGATAAAATCTTATAAAAGGTTTTAAGATAAGGATATCTAGTTTTATAAGCTAGTTATAAGTAATAAAGCGTACATGACTTTTTACTAATAATAAAGATAGCGTAAGCTATTTTTATTAGCTTAAAAGTAGTTTAGTAACTTTATAAGTTATATAAAGTATAAGTTATAAATTAGTATATAAAAGTATATAAAAGCATATAAAAAGGAAGCCTTTTAGTAGCTTTAAAAAGGTATAAAAGGAGGTCCTTCCTCCTCTTTCCCTTAACTTATTTCCTTTCCTTCTTTTTTTTTCTAACTAGTTTTAACTTAAGAAATCCGTATAATAAGATACTCTTACTTTATTTAGTTTAATAATTAACACTAAGTCTTCTTCTTCTTTTCCGGCTAGTAAATTTAAATTAAATAAATTATACGGATCTACTTATCGTATAAAAGACAATAAAGCTTTAGTAATATAAAACTAGCTTATAAGAATCTTTACGAACTTAATAGCCCCGATAAAGAATACTTAGTATTTATATACTTAGTAAGTTCTTTAAGCTATTAAGTAAAAGAAAAGTATTTATTATAATTACGTATATTTAATTATAATAAATAAAAGAAGAGATATCTGCTTTTATAATACTATAGCTAACTAATTAGCTATAAGCTAGTTCGAGGTATTTAAAGCTTTCTTATCCCCTTATAAGCTTTATAGATAGTAGCTTTATTTTAAAGATTTAAGCACCTAAACCTTATACTAAAAAATTAGCTAAGCTTTAAAGGTTTATTACCTTTTTTAAAGCTTATTTTTAGTTTTATCTTACTATAATAAATAAAGAAGTAATAAAGGTTATATTTAAATTTAGTTGCTTATAAGGCTAAGCCGTAATTTTTTTAAACTAAATTTTAAGGACTTTATAGATAATAGTCTTAAAGATACGAATTCTAAGATAAAGAATATTTTTTAAGAATTTCGATAACTTCGAAAAAGCTCGACGAAAAACGTTTAGAATTATAGATAAGTAACGATTAGTAGAGTATAAATTAAGAAGCCTTAAGTAAGTTACGTTTTTATCGGCTTACGTAGCTTAATTCCGATAAATAACTTTTAAGATAAAATAAGAAATAATACCTTTATAGCGACTTTTTATAAAGATCTTAAATAAAAAGTTAAAGACGAAATCTACCGCTTAAATAGGCTAAAGGCGCTATTAAATTATATTAGTTTAGCGGTTTAGATAGATAATAAGCAGTATAAACGCTAGTAATAAGAGAAATACCGTTTGACTTTTAGTAAGGATATAAAGAAAAACAATAAAAAGTAATAGCACGACTTAAGTAACGCAAAAAACCTAAATACCCTTAAAGCGAGCTTATTAAAGCCTGCTAAAAGAGCTATTTAATGCTTTAACTATATAAAGAGAGGCTATATTATAAGAGATTATATTAAGAAAATAAATTTCTTTAAGGGAAGGAATATACTTATTTATAAGAATAATACCCTCTTAGCTTATAATCCGCAATATACTTTACTACTACCTTTTATTATAGATACTAAAAAATTCGACGCTAAGCTTATTATACTAACCCTTAGTCCGTTTAGGACTAGTTTGCTTATAAAGGATCTTTATAAAGAAGAACTTAATAAAAAGATAAAGATAAAGGCTAAAAGCTTAAATAAATAATAAAGAAATGCTTTAAAGATTAAAGATAATTATAAGCTAAGAACTTCTTTATAAACTATTCATAATAATAATAAAAACGCTCTTTATTTTAATACGAATATTATACCTTTACATATAAAAAAAAGCTATAATTTAAAAGACCTTAAATTTAACAAAATAAACGAAAATCCCTGTTTTAAAAAGAAGATAATAATAAGCTTTACGTCTTTTTATAAAATATCTTAATATAGTTATTACTATTAAGGATAAGGCGTATAGGTAGCTATCTTAAACTAAATACTATAAAGACGACTACCTTATATACCTTTCGGATAGGTAAGGAAGTAAATAGTTTTTTAAATTAAGGAAGACTTTTAATAAACCCGCTATAATAACTAAGGAACTTATAATTAATATTAAGGTTTTTATAGAAAACTTTAAGAAGGATATTAAAGCTAATAAAGAGGAACTTATATAAGAAAATATTAATAACTAGATTAAAATTAAATAATTCTTACTTTTTAAACAGTATAACGAAACAACTATAAAAACCTTTAAAATAGTAACTTAGCATTAATAAGTAAAATCGTTAAGCTAAAAGAAGATTATATATCTCTTTTTATATATATTACTAATTTAATTAAAGATAAAGACGGTCTTAAGAAAAAAAACAATAAGCTAGCTAATAAGCTTAAAGAAGATACGGAATTTCTTAATCTAGCTATTTAAGATATATTTAGACGATATAGTAAGTATTTTAAGACTAATTATAATCTTCGTAATAAGAATTATAATTTAGATATACTATTAAAAGTAAAACAATTTTTAATAGATATGCTTAAAAACGAGTTAAAAACGTAGTAAAATAAGTATTATAACCTTAAACGATATAATAAGATAATTTATATTAAAGGAGTTTTTATTAATAATACCGTAATAAAAGATTATACTACTATTAAAGATTTAGTTTTTAAAGCTATTAAGAAGCTTAGTAACTTAAATAAATTAGTTCTAAGAAAAAGACTAAGATCCTTAGTATCGTAAATAGAATTAAGATTTACTAAGAAGTTAGTAGATAAGGTAAAAAACTAATAAGCCTAAGAATAATAAGGCTATCTCTTAGTAAAAAGAGCTTACTTATATTAAATAATAATTCTTAAAGTATAAAAATAACCTTTTTATTAAAATTAAGAGGATATTGCCTTTATGTATTAGTAGATTGCGGTGCGATAAGTATTTATATTTCCCTTATAACGGTAAATCGTTAAGATTTACGTTATTAAAGAAAAGATAAGCCTTATATGCTTTTTTTAGTAAAAGGATTACCCTTTAAGTATAATAATAGCAAGATTATACTAAAAGCTAATCCTTTTAAGTATATAATTAAGATTTATAACTTTAAAGATTCTTTTAACGTTTTAGCTATAAGCTATAATATTATATTAAGACTACCCTTTTTATAAAAATATAATCCTATAATAGATAAAGATAAAAGCCTTTTAAGGTTTAAAGACAATACCTTAAATATTCTACTTTATAGTTTAATAAAGAACGACCTTAAAACGAAACCCTTAAATAATTTAAATACGGCAATACTTAATAATAACTATATAAAGAATAAGAATAATAAGGATAATAAAGCTTCTTATATAAATAGAAATATTGTATTAATAAATATCGCAATAAAGGATAATAAGACGACTTATACGATTAAAGATAATACGACTACGATTAGTATAATATAAGCAAAAATAACGCTAAACCTTAATAAAGAAACTAAAAGCCTTAAAGATAATTATAAAGCTACTTATAATTTATTAAAAGAAAATCTATTAAATACCTTAAAGGATATTAAGCAGCAATACCTTAAGTAAAAAGATAGGATTAAGAAAAAAACGGAATAAGAGAAAGATTAAGAATAAGATATATAAAAATAGCTTATAGTGTTCGGAAGGTACTATTAATTTAAAACACCTTAAAGAGCGAATATAGTATATAAGACGTTTAAAAAGAACTATTAACTTAAAATACCCTAAGAATTATTATTTAAAAATACTAAGAAATATACTAAAAAGATATTTTAATATATTTACGCTGCTACCTAAAGATATACTATTACTATAAGGTAGTTAGGATTACGAAATTAAGTTAAAAAAAGGCTTTAACCCTAGATTCTATAAGATATACAACTTAAATAAGAAGTATTTAAAGCTATTAAAAGAATATATTAATAAAAACCTATAAAAAGGTTATATTAAAGAGTTTAATATAAAATATAAAGCTCCTATACTATTTGCTTTTAAAAATAGCAAAAATAAAGAAAAAACTCGACTTTATATCGATTTTAAAGAGATAAATAACGATATAAGAAAAGACTAGACTTTATTACCTTTTATAAGCGAAATAAAAGATAGATTAGCTAATAAGTAGTAGTATACTAAGGTTAACCTTAAATCTACTTATAGCTAAATACGTATTAAAGAAAGAGATAAATTTAAAATAGCCTTTAAAACGCAATATAAACTTTACTAATTTTTAGTTATACCTTTAAGATTAACTAATATACTAGTAACCTTTTAAAAGAGTATTAATAGTATATTAAATCCGTATTTAGACCGTTTCTATATAGCTTATTTAAATAATATTATTATGTACTTTAATACGCTAAAGTAATATTATAAAGAAGTCGATATAGTACTAAAAGCGTTAAAAAAAAGCTAGCTTATATATTTTACCGGAAAAATATAGCTTTTATATATAAGAAGTAAAGTTCTTAGGGCATATAATTACTCCTTTTTATATAAGGATAGACCCTTAAAAGATTTCTATAATAAAAGATTAGCTAATTCTTATAAATATTAAGGATATTTAAAGCTTTATAAGATATATAAATTATTATAAGAAGTTTATATCGGACTTTTATAAGATAATTATACTAATATTATCGATATTAAAAAAAGCTAAAACGTACTCTTTAAAGTAAAACTTAAAAGTAAACGAAGCTTTTAAGAGGATTAAAAGATTACTTTATAAAAAACCTATATTAAATACTTATAATATAGAAAAGCCGTTAAAGTTAGAAATAAATACTTTTAATTTTGTATTAAGCGTATAGTTAAGCTACTATAACGAGAACAATTTTTTTAAACTTATAGCGTTTTACTAAAAAAAGCTAGTAAGTATAAAGATTTATTACCTTATTTACGATAAAGGATTCTTAGCTATTATACACGCTTTTAAAGAATTTCGATATTATATCTTAAGAAATAAATATAAACTTAAGGTTTATATAGATTATAAGAATATTAGTTCTTTTGCTATAACGTAGTAGTTAAATACTAAGCTAATAAGATAGGCTAAATTCCTTTCGAAATTTAATAATAAGATTATTTTTAAAAAAGGTTTTAAGAATAACTAAGCTAATAGAATTTGCCGACAACTAGACCTTAACGATAAAAAAGAGCTATAAAAAGAAACCTTATTATTTCTAAAGAATAATAGTAATTTAAAGTTAAAGACGTTATATATACTATTTAATATATAAGGAGATCTTACTACTTTAAAATTACTTAAGAACTCTTATAAAAACTTAGATAAGAAAAAATATAAGAATCTTAAGTAAGAGGGAAAAATAGCGTTTTATAAAAATAAGCTATTCCTTACCTTAAAGACTAAGAAAATAGTTATAACGGATTTTTATTCGCACCCTTAATATAAATATTAAGGTACTACGCAAATATATAATAAGATTAAAAACTATTATAATACTTATAACCTTTATAAGAAAATCTAAGGAGTTATTAAGTTCTATAATGTATATAATAAAAGTAAGGCTATATAATATAAGCCTTATAGTAACTTAATTTCTTTAAAAGTTGTTTTAAGACCTTAAGACTTTATAGCTTTAGAGTTTATTATAAAATTACTAAAGTCTATAGATCCTATAATTAATATAAAATACGATTTTATTTTAGTTATAGTCAATCGTCTTATATAATACTGCTATTCTATTTTAATATATAAAGCTATAAACGTAAAAAGGTTATCTTATACCTTTATAAGATATATTATAGCTAATTAAGGACTTTTAAGTTCGATTATTTCGGATAAAGATTAGAAACTTATTTCGAATTTCTAGTAAGGTTTAATATAAGCTTTAAGTATAAAGTATAAATTATCTACTGCTTTTTACTTTATTATAAATAAAATAAGAAAACGGTTAAATTTAACGCTTAAGCAATATTTTAAAAGCTATATAAATTATTAGTAAGATAACTAGCTTTTCAAATTGTTTATAGTATAGTTAGCATATAATACCTTTTCTTTTAAGCTTAATAAGAATACTTTAGTATTTACGAATTATAGCCTTATACTTTAAGCCTATAAGTCTTCTTTACTTTAAGAAGTTATAGCTAAAAAAGCAATATTAAGCTTAAAGCAGTTAATTAGCTTATACGGATTTATAAAATTAAAATTAAAATCTATTGCTAAGAAGATATCGTATTATTATAATAAGAGATAGTTTTTAAACCCTTTTTTATTTAAAGGCAATAAAGTATATCTTTTAACGAGGAATCTTAATATTAATAGACTTAATAAGTCTTTAAATTATAAGAAGTTAGGACCTTTAAAAGTTATAAAGAAAATAAAAAAGGTTAATTATAAGTTAGAACTTTTAATTGGTTTACTTATATACCCTATTTTTTATAAATTTTACTAAAGCTAACTTTATAAGAAACTAAGGTAATAAAAAAGCTAAACTTAAAAAGAGTTAAAGAGAGCGAATATATAGTAAAGACTTTACTTACTAAAAAGATAGAAAATTAAGAATACTTTTATTTAGTAAAGTAAAAGAACTATCTTAGTTTAAATAATACTTAAGAACTTATTAAGCACTGAAAAAATGCTTTAAGAAAAGTTAAGAATTTTAATTAATAAAAGCCTTAAGTAAAAGTATTAGCTTCTTTAAGCTAGGATTTTCTTACTTGCTTAAATAGTAAAAGTAAAAAGAAATCTAAATAGGATTTTTCTTTAAAAAAGATTTATAAAGATAAAAATTAGGATTTTCTTTAAAGAATTCTTAAGGTTACTCTTTTTAAGGGTAGGATTTCTTTAATTATTTAGTTAGCACCTAAAGGTTATATAAGATAACCTATAAAAAGAGAACGTTTATTTTTTTAGGTTTAAAAAGACCTTAAAAAGAGAAATATATAATAAAAACCTTATTCTATTAATAATACTAAGTACTAAAAGTACTAATATTTAGTAAAGTAGATATTAGAAAATATAAGAGAGAAACTAGTAAAGTAGATACTACTAATTACGAGTTATAATTATTAAAGTAAATACTAGTAGTTATAAGGAGAGATAATATAGCTTAATAGTTAAAGATAGCTAATATCGGCTATAAGCGGTATAGGCTAAATACGCTAATATTTAGCTTAAGCTAGCTTCGGCTAGTAATAAGATTAGTATTAAATAAATCGACTAATACTTTATATAATCGACTAATATTTTATATAAAGGTAAGGTAAGAGGCCTTCCTTTAAAAAAGGATAAAATCTTATAAAAGGTTTTAAGATAAGGATATTTCGCCTTATAAGCTAGTTATAAGTAATTAAGCGTATATTACTTATTATTAATAATAAAGATAGTATAAGCTATTTCTATTAGCTTAAGGAGTAGTTTAGTATTCTTATAAGTTATATAAGGTATAAGTTATAGATTAGTATATAAAAGTATATAAAAGTATATAAAAGAAAAGCCTTTTAGTAGCCTTAAAAAGGTATAAAAAGAAGTCTTTCCTCTTCCTTCCTTTAACTTTTTTCCTTTCCTTTTTTCTTCTTTTTTAACTAGTTTTAACTTAAGAAATCCACATAATAAGATACCCTTACCTTATTTAGTTTAGTAATTAGCACTAAGTGTTCTTTTCCCTTTCCGGTTAGTAAATTTAAATTAGATAAATTATACGGATTAACTTATTGTACGAAAAACGATAAGGCTTCTATAATAATATACTTTAATATCTAAACAACTAAGTCTAAGAAAGATTGCGAGAAGGCTAGTAGTATAAGCCGATAGTATAGTTTATAGATATACTTAGGTCTTTAATGCCTTTTAACGACATACTTAAGTCGAAGTAAGAAGGCTAGTTTTTTAAGTTATCCTTTTTACTACTAAAGTTTATATTTATATCTAATAAATAGCTTAAAGTCTTAAAGCTAATCTTAAAATAACTATAAGTAAAGTTTAATCCTATATACTATTAAAGGAGGTCTCGAGTATTTAAGGTTAGTAATAATTTCTTTTATTCTTTTACTATTATTAGTAAGCCTTAAATAACCGTTTCAGTTTCCCTTTTTAATATTACCTTAATCTTTAAGGTCGCTTGCTAAATATTAAAGGTAGCTCTTATATTATAAAGCTATAGTAATCTTAATAATATTATAACGTCTTCTTAATAAAGATATACTAAGTTTACTTAAACTACTACTTAAACCTCGCTTATAATACTTTAATAAGTTACTTTTATTAGTATAAAGTAAGTAACTAGTAGCTATTATCTATTAGTAATAGTTATTACTAATTCTTAAAATCTTACGGATATTAGTTTTTTTATTAAAATTTCGTATTTTAATATAAACTTCTTTAAGATTAAACTAGCTTTTAATTCTTAGTTAGCTTATATTAAATTAAGTAAAAAGACTACTTAATAACTATAATTAAGCCTTACTTTTATAATAGCATTTACTTAAAAGGCCTTTAACTAGCTTTAAGTTTTCCTTAATAGTTAAGTATTATAAGTAGCTATATTATTAGCCTTTATCCTTATATTATATGCTTTTACTATTAGTTTCCTCGCTTTTTAAACTTATAGTTAAGCTTTTTAGAGGATAAGTATCGGAATTATTTAGCTCCCTTTAGACTTACTTACTAAAAATTAATTAGGTTTAGTAGCACTATAATCCGTTTAGCTAATTCTACTTAGTCTACTAAACCTAAATTTTCCTAGGCTTAAATTTCGCTTAATATATAAGCGCCTTTAATAACTTTTATAACTAAGGTTTTACTTATTGTTTTTAAGTGGTTTTTTTTAGGTTTAGCCTTTAATAAAGATTTATAAAGGCGCTATTCTTTTAATAACAATTAGTTTAAAAGATTTATAATTGTTTTTTTAAAGTCTTTTTTCTTTTTTTTTACTAAAAGTTTTATTTTATTAGTTAATACTATAATTTAAAGAGCCCTTTTTATTAATATCTTTAGTTAAGTAATCTTATTTTTACTTATAGTTAAAACTTAGCTTAGCCTTATTATTAGTGCCGCTACTATATAAACTTCCTCTCTATCTATAATAAGCCTTTTTTCCTCCTTAGCGATTATTAATACCTTTACTTTTATAGTTAGTTTAGTTATCTTAATAGCGGGCATATTTTATACCGCTAGGTTTTTAGCAAAAGGTATAATTTCCTTAGTAATATTAAAGTCGTCTTATAGTTAGTTTAGTAATTAATCTCCCTTATCTTTAAAATAAGCTATATATTTAGCGATTACCCTCTTAAGTGCTATCTTAAACCTTAAAATATTGCTCTTTTAAGCTTAAAGCTATTTTTTAAGTAGCGTAGTATACTTTTTAGCATAATAACCTACTATACTATAAGTGTAATATACTAATTAATTATTTAAGAGCGGTAGCGTCCCGTTTATATACGGATTTTAAGATTACTCTTTATTGCCCTTAATTAAGTTAAAATCAGGCTAGCTCTTACGGCTATCTTAGGTTTTATTAAGCTGCTCCTTAGCCCCTTCTTAAGACTTCTTCTTAACCCTTTTTTACTTAAGGTCTATAATTAGCAGACTATTACTACTATCCTCCTTAATTAGTTTATTCTTATTTTTAGGCCAAGGCCTATAATACTAAGAGGTACTATTATATTTAAGGGGGGCTAGGTACTTAATAACTTAGTAGCTAGTATTATTATATTAATAAAGGTTATAGCGGCTTAAGTAAAGATACTATTCTTATGCTATATCTTATAGTTCCCCTTAGTAGCTAAGCATACTACTTTATATAGCCCGTTTATTAATTAGTTTATAGCTACTAAAATCGCGTATTTTTTATATAGTTAAAAGGTGCTAGTAAGAGGACTAATAGTAGTAGCTATATTCCTTATATTATAAGGGGTGCTATTTAATATACTTACTATATACTTTATTATCCTAACTATACTACTTCTATTCTATATATAAGAGGAGGGTATACTAGTAAGTAAACCGGTATTAGTATAAAAATATATCCTAATAACTATAATATAGTTATTAAGGCTAGTACTTTTAGTATCCCTTGCTATTATATTTATCCGGCTTTTATTAAGTTCGTTTATACCCGTTAAGGTACTTAAAGCTAAGTAAGGTTAAACTTATAAGTTATGTTTAAAAATTAGTCTACTAATTAGCCTATTTTTAACTAAATATAGTATTTTAATATATTAAGTTTAGTATCTTTTACTATTATCTATATCTCCTTTTCTTAAGTAACTATTATATTTTTAGCTTACTAAACTATTATTTAAGCTACTGCTAGCCTATACTTAACTATTAGTTAATGTTCTTAAGCTTCCTTTCTTAAGGCAAGGTCCCGGATTTTATTATAAAATCTACTAATAACTAACTATAAGACATTTTTCTTTTCGCGCTATATTATTATAATAAAGAATCTTATTAGCACGTCTTACCCTCTTTCTTTTTTTAATATAAAGCGGGCTTTATTTTAATCGCTTATTAAAAACTTATTAGCTTTTTATTTTAACTATTTATTCTTTATACTAGTCTATTTTATAGTCTTACTTTTATTTAAGGCAAAACTTTTAATTAGCATAGTCTTTATTATCTTTAAATTTAATATTAAGGCTTATCCTATTAATACTAATTAAACTACACGCTATAAACTATTAGCTTTATTTATAAAAGTAGCTATTTATTTAGTTAGCTATATATAAATATATTTAATATTAGTATTAAGCGTATTATAAGATACTATACTTAGATTAGCTTATTAAAATATATATTAAAGTCTTATTAACTACCTTTAAGTAAACTTAGTACTATTATACCTCTTTACCCTTTTTTAAAAATAAGTAATAGTATAAAAGTTTTAGTATAAGCGCTTTTAGTCTTATTAGTTAGACTATTAGCTGCTTTATTAACTAAGCTTTTATTATTAAAGCCTCTTAACCCCTTTAAAAGGCTAGACCTTCTTAGTTATAATCTATTAATACTAAATAGGAAAATAACCTTATTAAATAAAGTTAATTTACTAATTCCTCTTAATAATCTCTTAGTAAAAGTCTTTAATAAAGTTCTATTATTAGTAAAATAAAATCTTTAAATAGTAAGTTAAGCTCCTTTATTTATCTTAAGGTTTTATTTAGTTAATAATATAATAATTAAGGTAATACTTTTTCTTAAGATTCTTTAAACTATTTTCACTTATTTAACTTTATAGATAATAGCGGTTAGCTATATATTTTTAATAAGGTTTTTACTAGCTTAAATAATATATAGTTATAAATTATTACTAACTAAACTAATAATACAGAGCAGTATAATAAGATATAACTTTATATAACTTAAGTAGCGAGGTAATAAAATAGTATAAAAGCGCACTTAATATAACCTCGGCTATAATAGATTTTAACGG
This sequence comes from Ophiocordyceps robertsii, assembly GCA_027405785.1. NCBI lineage: Eukaryota > Fungi > Ascomycota > Sordariomycetes > Hypocreales > Ophiocordycipitaceae > Ophiocordyceps > Ophiocordyceps robertsii. The sequence continues at coordinate 45,918 of JAPEBW010000379.1, read as the reverse complement.
CTTAGAATATAGAATTAACTCTTAGCGTAGTCGCTACTTTACTCGTTTAATAAGGTACGTGTTATAGGTATATAAATTCTAAGTCTAGATCTCGGGTTATATAGAAAGAAGAATAGCCTTAAATAGCTATCCCGGATTAATGCTTTTCCGAGGGGCTTATATAAGCCCGTATTAACGGCGCATAGGAGACGGAAGGTACTAAAGTCTGATAGGCGCAGTTCTGACTCCTATTCTGACAGGTAGGTAGTTGATCACTTCCAGTTGCTTACCTACGAATACTTACTGTAGATCTACATCTGTAGCTCTACTTTAAAATCATCGGTGGAGCTTGTCCCGCTGCACCCTTATGATCCTGGCAGGCTGTATGGATATCCGTAGCAGAACCCAGGAACGAGAAACCCAATCCAGGTGTTCTGAGGAAGAAAGGCAAACAAAAGAAGGTTAAAATAAGGGTCTGACTACTCTGTAGAGTACAGAGTACGCACCTGGCCAACTACAGAGTACAGTAGCAAACATTTGCGGGGGGAGGGGGAGGTGGCGCATGAGCCTAAAACGACAGGCGAAATGCTAGGCAGTACGAATAACTCTGTACAGAGTACTCTGTACAGAGTACTTTGACTTATACTAGGTACTTAAGATAGTGCACTCCACTAGGCACCTAGCTCCGCAGACTCCATCGCTCCCAAATCCGAGCCTCCGATACTGCCGCGCGCGCCGCGACACAACGACGCCACGTCGCCACCGCCGCCAACCAAGTCTCTCTCTCCCCTAAATGCGTCCCAATTCCCTTCGTCCCGTCATCGTCTCACCTCCTCCCACTTATCCTCCTGCCCTGCTCCTTCCTCGTCACTCCCTTTCCCCCACGTTCACCTTACCTTCCCTCGTCGCCTCGACTCTTACTGTCCTCCCCTTTCCTTTGCCTCGTTCCATCCGACACTCGAGCCGGTGCATCGCGGCCGCGTCATCGATCAATTCTTCCTAGCTCGACGTCCTGGTCTTCGACTATTCTCGCCTCGAGGTGCTTCATCCAACGTCGACGCTGCCGTCCTCACCGCAACCTACAGACAGAGCTCGCTGCTCGTCAGCCCCCCATCCGCCACATCGACCTATCTATCTATCTAATCGACGCAGCAAGCCGTGCCGCTTCGAAATCCCCGGCCCGATCCGGCCTTCGCCGACGACACGCAGCGGCGCATCGGCCTACCGAACCCACAACCATAGGCCAGAGGCGGCGTCATGGTCAATCAAACGTCTTCTGGCCCTTCCGCAGCCTTGTCCTTGCTGTCCGCCGCCATGGCCAACCAAAGCCTCTTCGATGCGGCCCTGCCCACGCTTCCTTCGTACAGCCTCGAACCCACGGGCGACGTCTTTGCCTGGATATCCGACTTCTGGCTCTCCCTCATCCTACCCGTTGTCGTCTACTGGGTCATGTCGCTGTCCTTCCACGTCGTCGATGTCCTCGACCTCTTTCCCCAGTACCGCCTTCACACTCCCGACGAGATCACCCGCCGCAACCACGCCAGCCGCTACGAAGTCGCCCGCGACGTCGTCGTCCAGCAGATCATCCAGGTCGTCACTGGCGCCGCCCTCGCCATGACGGAACCTCCTGAGATGTTCGGCAAGGCCGAGTACGACGTCGCCGTCTGGGCCACCCGTCTCCGTCTCGCTCAGCGCGCCCTGCCTGGTCTGCTCGGCCTGCTCGGCCTCAACGCCTCGGCCATCTCCAAGAACATGTCCGCCTCGCATCCTTTGCTGGCCGGCGCCCTCGCCGGGGGCTACTATCCCTTCCTCGCCACCTCTGACGCCGCCGCCCCGGCCTTCGCCCCGTGGGAGCTCACGGCTGCCAAGCTCATCTACCACGTCTTTGTCCCGGCTCTGCAGTTCTTTGCCGCCGTCTTCATCCTCGACACGTGGCAGTACTTTCTTCATCGTCTCATGCACATTAACCGCTGGATGTACAGTATGTCTATGGGACTCTTTTCTCGTCTTTTCTCGTCCTTAGCTGCGGCATCCTCACTGACGCTGTCCTCACATAGCCACCTTTCACTCGAGGCACCACCGCCTCTACGTTCCTTACGCGTACGGTGCTCTGTACAACCATCCCATCGAGGGATTCCTGCTCGACACTCTCGGCGCCGGAATGGCCTTTAAGCTCACAGGCATGACGCTGCGCCAAGGCACCTGCTTCTTCACCTTTTCCACCGTCAAGACAATCGATGACCATTGCGGGTACGCCTTCCCCTGGGACCCCCTCCAGCTCATCACGAGCAACAATGCTGCCTACCACGACATCCACCACCAGACATGGGGCATCAAGGCCAATTTCTCGCAGCCCTTCTTCACCTTTTGGGACTCCTTGCTGGGCACCAAGTACAAGGGCAAGCGCGCCGACCGGCTCGCCGACCGGCAGCGTGTCGCCGTCAAGACGACATAGACAAAGGCCGCGACGGGCCTCTTTTGCAAGCACCTTTTTGCCCGCCCCTGTATAGCTTTATCCTCTTTACCTATGCTCGAAACACCTAATCACATCCGACATGTTTCTTGGCACCCCAGCCCCGAGGCGGCTGCTTTTGGATGACGCCGCGGCCAAAACGGCCCGAAGCCATTTTAATACCCCATCACTTGCATCTTCTCTCCTGCTCTATAATGTTCCTACCCCCACTCTCCCTAAGACGAGCGGTCATGTCTTGGGCTCCGAAGGGCGGTTGGGCAGCTTCTTTTCATGTGTACAAAGTGCGTCAAGGGGACCAGTGCCCCTCTTTTAATGGCTGGACTTGTACAGGCACGGGATGGCTCGGATCGCGCGTTGTTGCGCGTAGGGACTTTCTGGAATCGTGGTGGGTGGACGGGAAACCAAACCTCGTTTGCTTGCCATGGCATGAGATATTGACGACAATGCGGTAGCTTCTACCTACGGCCACTAGATGTGCTGCTTCTTAGCAGGGTTGCGCCAGGCACGAAGCGCAACATTGTCGGGCGGCTAGCAGAGCACGGCCGCCCGGACGGACTCGACCTGGAACACATGTTGTTGGGAGCCTTACCCACCTGTGCCGACAGAAGCCTCGGATGAGAGCGACGATGTGAGAGCGAGGAAGAGAGATTGGGAAGGGAACAGATGTTGACAAAGCATTGTCCCCGAGCATGGGATCCGAGCATGACCTGGCCATGCAATATACATGATTTGAAACGGTAGATTATGTGTTTCCCTCGCCTCTCTTCGCCCTGGCTCAGAAGTAGGGTCAGCGAGGGGTGGCACCACAGCTGCTTGATACGCGCGGCGGGCCTCAGCCGCACAGAGTCAAGGATGGGCTGAAGCTTGAAGCGTAAGGGCGAGAGGCGTGGATTCAAGCTTGTGTCCGGGACTCAGTCAGCTCCCAGCGAACGGCTGCTATTTCCGTCGGAGAGGCCATGCGATGAGAGCGTCGCACCTTGTGGCCTTGTACAACTACTGTTTCTTTCCTCGCGTCGTGAACCCTCACGGGCCGAGGCACAATACGCCCAGGTGCGAGGGATGAATAACTACATAGGTACGAATACAGTACAACTGTATGCGGACACGCATTTACTTTATGCGGACGTGTGGAAAAATATATATACCAGAATACCAGTTATCTTTAAAGGAGGTGCCTCCACTTTTGGCGGAGGTGACTGGTTTATCAACAGGACGCATGTGCACAAACATACATGTATGTATGCACACAAACGGGCGCATGGGAAGGAAGTCAAGGCACGGCATGGGAACGGGGCAGAGAGACAATGGATGCTGGTGGCCCGGGACAGACCCGAGGAGCATGCAAGATTGCAACCGGAGCGCATTCGCTTCGCGGATACGGTGACACGGGAAATGCCACTGGGGCCGTCCGCACGGATGTGAAGAGGGCGGCGACTGACCTTGTGAGGTTTGGTGTTACGAGCAGCGGCGACGCGAGAGAAGGGGAGAGAAGCGGTCATACATATAAGCTACGGGCAGCTCCGTCGGTAGCTGGCCAGCAGGGAGCCAGCGAGGAGCCAGCAGGGAGAAGGACGAGATTGGACGGGAGCGCTCGCCTGTGCGTTTCAGCTGCCACCAGTCATGACGCCTGCAGGTGGGCGAGCAGCGGCATACGGGGTGAGAGATGGCCGGGTCGAGAGACGGGCAAGAGCATCGTGAGTAGCGCGACTGCATGTCTGCCTATGCGTGTACGACGATGAAAAATGAGAGGAGGGCTTCCGTCCTTTTCAAGTGCCAGTCTCGCTTCATGGTAAATAAAGGTGGTGCTGGGTGACGTGGAAGGTGTGTGGCGGGCAGACGAAAGCGTGGGCAAAAGGTGCACATGTATCGATCGGTACAGTGTGTATGTATGTACAGGGACTGTCGGCAACTTCTTTGCTGCCGTGTAATGAATGCCGCGCATGGTGTGTACTGTGGAAAAGGAAGCTCTGGAAGATGATGATGGTGTCTAGCTAGCTAGGAAGGAATGTGTGTGCGAGGGGTGGCCTTATATGTATGTGTGGCTAACCCCTGCAAATAAGGGCTAGGGCTACGCCTAGGGCTCTCGCAGTAAATGAGGTATAGGGCCTTAGTATATATACTCCTCGTATTTATAATACCTCCCCTTTGCTATATATAGTATATATATATAAAATAAAGCCTTATAATATAGCCTTTTCCCTATAAACTACTTTTACTTTAGTATTTTCTTATCTTTATTAATTATAGTAAGCTTTTTCTTTTTATATAATACTTTATTTATATAAAGCTTTTTTAACCTTTTATTTAGCCGCCTTTTTTATTTTTAGCTATTAAATAAATTAGTTATATTTTTTCTTAAAAAGGCCCTTTATAAAGCTATTTATAATTATTTTATTAGTTTATACTTATATTAATTAAAAAAAGCTTTTTTTAGTATAGTAAATAATCTACTTATAGCGGATATTAATATATTAAGTCTTAGCTAAGTTATTTTTATATAATATTATAAGCTATGCGTTTTAGCTATCTATAAAGACTATAGATAAGGTTAGCTATAATTAGCTTAGCTTTATTAATAGCTAATACTATTATATTATAGTTATACTAATAAGTATAAGGTTTATAAATTTTATATTAGTTAATAAAGTCGCTATAATAATTAATCTCTTACTTTTTTAAAAAGTAAGCTTATTAGCTAAAAATATAATATAGCTAGCTATAAAGTAATAAGTACTTTAATTATTAGTAAAAAAAGTATTTATATATATATAAAGCTTAAAATCTTTAATTAAGTATTTCCCTCTTATTATAACCTTATAGTTTAAAGTGCTTTTTATATAGCGCTGTAATATCTTTACAATTATTATATAGTTATTAATTAGGTAATTACTAATTTTAAAAAGCTTATTTACTATATATATAATATTTAACTAAGTGCTTATTAAGAAGTAATTAAGACTATTTATTTAATAAAGCTACTTTTTAATACTTATTATAAGTTCTTAACTCTTTTAGTTATATAAAACCTTAAGCTTTACTAGTTATAGCGCTTTTATAACTTTAATAACCTTTTAACTAATTTTTTTAAGGATTTTCTTAATATACTTTATTTAGTATATAAAGATGATTTTTATAGCTTTATTCCGTTTAAATTAAATACCTTAAAACTCTTAAGGCTTGCTAAGTATTATAAAATCTAAACGGCTACGCTTAAACTCCTTACTTTACTCTTAAGGAGCCTTACGAAACCTTAAGATAAGAACGCTTAAAGTACGCACTATAAAAGCTTATTTAAGGAGATATAATAGATATTATTAATCGAACCCCGCTATAGTTTTTAAGATATAACTATAAAGGCTTAAAAGCCTATTTAATTATAGTTTATAACGTTTTTAAGTTTATAAAATATTTTAAAAACTACTAAGCGGATTTTATTAGTATTTTTAAAGAATTGTTAAGGATTTTTAAAAGATATCTTTTACGGGCTAGGCCTTAGATTAAGCCCGGGCTGCGCCCGTATAGACTCTTAATAGGCGTAGTTAATTAACTAGCTAGTAGCTTAGTTAATTTATCTTCTTTTACTATACGCCTAGCGCACTACTTACCGTAGCGGGTAGATTAAATAGCTACCCCGCAGCAACGAATAGTAGCATAACTACTGCTTTAGCCCCGTTAAGGCTAACTTATTTTAAACGTAAGGAGTATAAACGCTAAGGCCCTATACTTAATTTACTACGAGAGCCTTAAGCGTAGCCCTAGCCCTTATTTATAAGGGTTAGCTATATATATATAAGGGCACCTCTTTGTATATATATTCTTTTCTAGCTAGCTAAATACTATTATTATCTTTTAGAGCTCCCTCTTTTAATAGGTTTTAGCCCTCGCGCGCTGCGAAATTGCTACCTTAACCTTATTACCTTAATTATCTTAATTATCTTAATCTTATTTTAAACCTTTTAACTTATAGGCCCTTAAAGACTAAAACAAAAGCGCGGCAGCCCGAGATACTAAAGCTATCGCTACCTATATAATAATAATAAATTAATAGCCCTAATAAAGTATATTATACGAGACGCACACGCTTAAGAAGGATACGACTTTTTAACTATATTTAGCTAACTCTATATCTATATTATACGCAGTAAAAGATTTACTATAAGATAGTCGCTACTATTATTTATAGCTTAGTATAGTAAGATAGTCGCTATTAATAGATTTATAAACTCTTTTAACTTTAAATATATAATAGTATTATTAGCTTTAAAATAAGGGCATAAGGCTAATATAGATAAGCTTTAAGGCTAGAAAAATTATAATTTATAGATAATAAAGCTTATAGTTACTTTTAGCGTAGAAAACCTTAAGGGCTTCTTTAATAGTACTAAGATAATGCTTTTAGCGGGCATACTTAAGTTTAGTATATAAAAGAAGAAAAATAAAGCAGCGAAATATAGTATTATTATAAGCATTACGCTTAAAATAAAGGATCTCTTTATTTAAAACGGGTAAAAAGCCTATATAACCGCTAAAAAGACTATAAAGTTAATTAAGGAGTCCTCTATAAAGGTCCTTAAAGTTATATTCTACGCTATCCTTATAGAATTTATTACTATAAATAGAAAGAAATTTACTAATATAAAGGAGTTTATAAAGAAGCTATATTAGTGCTAGGATTAACTTATCGCGGTAAAGAAAGGTCTTCCGGAACGGCTCTTTATAATTATAGCCCTTAAGGGCATTTAAAAGCATCGCTTTAACTAGTTTAGCAACTAAGCATATAGTTAATAACGCGGGAATTACGTCTTAAAGGACGAGATATATAAATAGCTTATAAAAGTAGCTAAAGCCAAAAGGTTAAAGGCTCTTACTAACGCCGCCTTTAGTAAAAATAAGGGCCCTAGTAATAATAGTAAAAGCGGTACTAAGGGCTTTAAAGAGGACTTTAATAAGAATACTACTAGCTTTAGTAAACTAAATAAGAAATATAATACCTTTAAGAAAACTATTATTTTAAAGTACGGCTACTATATTAAGCTAAGGAAAGTTATATATAAAAAGCCGGACTACTAAACTAAGTACTTTAATAAGGCCCTTAAATTTTAAAAGGCACTTAAAGCCGCTAAGGCCGCGACTAGTAATAAAGGGAATAAGGCAGGCAACGCGGCTATTATAATAGCTAGTAGCGAATTTAACGGCTACTTCTTAAGTAGCGCGGTTATAAATAAATATAAGCCCGTTTAAGATAAAGCTATTATAAACTTTAAATACGCAACTTACTGCTTTAATAACTTAAAATAGTTTATTAATATTAAGGCCGTTAACCCCTTTTTAATAATATCGTTAAATAGCAGCCCGCTATAAGTAAAAACTATAAGTACTATTAAGGTTATTATTAGTAATATTACGCTAAAGTTATTAGATATTTATTATACGCTAGTATCGCCGGCTAACCTTATTAGCAACTAGTGCCTTAAAAAGAAAGGCATTAAGCTAAACGATATTAAAGAACGCTTATTCTATATACTTACTAAGACTAAGGTCTATAATATTAAATAGAAAATACGTATTATAACAATCCTAAATATAAGACTAAGAGGTATATATATAACCCTTAGCTTTATAGCTTTGCTATATACTTAGTAATATATAGATTATAGGACGAGATACCGCCGCTTTAGCTATGCTAGCTTAAAAAGGGTCCTTAAAGCATATAGAAAAGCTAGCCTTAAGATTAATAAGGAAGAGGCTAAGAGATTTTATTATAAGGCTTACTACTTAAGAAAAGCGGACGTGATAATTAGTCGCAGCCTAAGTATAATAGCTTAAGCCTTCTTAATATATATATATTAAGACTTCTTTAAATATAAGCTTATAGGCTATAAAGGCATTAACTATTGCCTTTATAGTATTAACGTTTTTACCGGATTTTACTAAGCACTATTTTCGCTTATATAAGATCAGGCCTTTAATATAATAAAGGCCTAAAAGATATAGGTTAAGAATAGCGCTACTAGCGCCCTTATTTAAGTACTAGCCTTTAATAATGCAATAAAATTCTATATTAAGAAGATAAAAGCTTAGTTAAGGGAGGACTACTTTATACTACGCTATAGCGTACCTTATATATCTTAGTAAAATAGGAAGGTAATATTACGGGCTATGCTATAAGAAGAGCTATAGTTATACTATAGTAAACGACCCGGAGTTAGGCTAACGTATAGCCGAAGTCGCATAAAACTCTACCTAAACTCGGCCTAAGTTCGACCTAAACTTAACCTAAGTACGGGCTACTTAAGCGACCCCTATAAAGTACGAAGCTATATAGCTTAGATAGAGATTTCCCCTTTCTCTCTTTAGCTTTAAATAAATAATTATTCGGCTATATACTACTAAACTAAGTATATATAGGCCCTTAATATATTTAAAGCTCCTTTTAGATAAAGTTATATAACTTAAAAAGAGACTTACTAACTACGATATAGTGCGAGTAAGAAGCCTACTTAGTATAAAGGGGCTATGCTTATAAGGCTTAAAAAGGAGGGCTAAAAGAGGCTAATATCTAAATAAGGGTTAAATAAGCGATTCTCTTACTATAAGTAAAGGCCGTTAAAATAAGCTACTAAGTCTAAGTAAGCTAGCAGTAAATTTAATAGCTAATAAGCTAGTTTAGGGCCTTAATATAAAAGCTAAAGGAGATAGCGGGGATATATATATAAGGAGGGGCCGGCTAACTAATTAGTAGTTTAATGCTACCTTATAATACGATAGCGGGGGCCGCAATACCCACAATAAAGAAAGAAGCAATAAAGAAAAAGAAATAGCGGAAGCTACTCTTAGCGCTAAGGAAATTTAACGGCTAGCGGCGCTACTTTACGCCTTAAGCATAATATATATAAGAAAAGTATAAGATCGACTAAGACTTTTTCTTAAGCTTAAAAGAGGTCTTTTACTTAATCTATAACTACTTAAATATAAGGCTATAGTAAACTATAGCGACTTACTATAGCACCGGCGCGGATTAAGGTTACGACTAGTAAGAATTCCTTAAGTACCTCGATTTAATCTATCTCGATATCGATATCTAGTCGCGGGCAGCGGCGGCTATCCGTATAATTAAATAAAGAAAGAACTAAACGTTCGCGGCATTCCTCCTTAAGTTTAAGTAAAGGCTCTTTAAGGCGGGAGGGGGGTCGTAGCTATATAATATATAGATCGTGTTCTTAAAGGGCGCCTTAAGCCTTTGCCTTAAGGAGGCACTCGCGATAGTCGACCTCTTAACCTTAAGCTTTTTAGTATATATTAATTAAGTAATATAAATCGCGGTAAAGCTAAAAAGGGTTTAGTAAACTAAGTAGCCGTTTTAAGGCTAAAAGAAAGTAATAAGGGGGGTAACTTAAGACTAAAAAGACTTAAAGGGTAATACCTTAATAAGTAAAATTAACGCTATAACTTAGCTAAGAGGAGGGTAAGGCTAGCTTAATATATAGAGGTATTTCGCTTATAAGGCAATAAGGTATATCGCCCGCCTTTATAAAAAGAAAAAAGAAAGAACTTTATAAGTAGCTATAGCTATAACTAAGGAGGTAACTAAAGTAGATTTTAATTTAAGAAAAGAGGAACCTTAGTATAAAGTTAAGCATTAAGGGAGAAGGAGAAATAGTAAATAGCTTAAAGGTTAATAAAAAAACACCTTACGCTAAACTTAGTACTACATAAGGTTAGTATTAATAAGAAAAAGGGGCTTAATATACTTATAAATATAAGCTATAACTACTATACTATAATAAGTAAGGGGGTAGCGATAAGGCTATAGATACTTTTTATAGATAGGATAAGGAGGCTATTATAGCTTTTTTTAAAGGATATACTAACGCTTTAAATAAAAAGGATCGTAGCGTTTAAGATAAAGATTAATAGGCACTTAAAATAGATATTTGCTTATATAGTACTAAAGTTAAGCTACGACGTGTTCTTAAGGAGACCGTAGATAAAGAAAAATAAGGTAGTTTATAACGCTAGGGGGGATCGGATTTAGTATAGAAAAGCAAGGATTTCAATCGGCCTTTAAGGATTAAAGGAAGCCGCGAAGATTGTAAATATTTAAGAGGCGAAGCTAGTAAGCGCCTCTATCTTTATAGCGGAGTGCTAATAGGAAAGGGCTTAAAGGGATAACCGGGGGCGATAATAAGCGCTTAATATAAAGGTAGTTATAATAAAGGATATAAAGAAGGCCTTTTAGCTAAAGACGCCGGTTAACTTAGCGGACTATATCCCGGCTTAAGCACTATAAGCTTATCTAAACCTTTTCGCACTTATAAAGGCACTTAAGTAACCCTTATTCCGACTAAGCATAGACTATAAGATCTATTTTACCTTAAATAAGGACGGTAAGGAGCCGTTATTACTATAAGGGCCCCTTTATAATATATTAAAAGAAGAACTCCTTATCCTCCGGAAGACTTTAAACGAGCTACTAAAAGCGAACCTTATTTACTTAAGTAGTTTGTTAGCCGCGGCGCCGGTATTATTTATAAGGAAAGCTAACGGATAACTATACTTTTACTATAACTACTAAGCCTTAAATATAATTATAAAAAGGGATTAATATACGCTATTATTAATTATAAAAACGCTAAGGATACTAACGAAGGCATATTAGTTTATAAAACTTAACGTCGTCGCGGCGTTTTATAAGATTAAAATTATAAAGGGCTATAAGTTTAAGACGGCCTTTTAAACAAGGTTTAGACTATTTAAGTAATAAGTATGCTTATTTAGCTTTATAAAAACGCCGGCTACCTTTTAACGCTATATTAACTAAGTATTAAAAGACTACCTTTATAAGTTTATTATAGCGTATATAGATAACGTTTTAATTTACTTATTAGGGTCGCTTTATAACTACTAAGATAAGGTAGTAAAGGTGCTTAAAAAGTTATAAGAGGTAGGCTATATATTAAACCTATAGAAATACGACTTTATAATAAAAAAAGTAAAGTATTTAGGTTTTATTATATAGGCTAAGGGGAAGGTTTAGTACGACTTAAAGAAGATTTAAGCTATTTAGATATAATAAGCGCTAAGGAACGTAAAGGGCGTTTAAAGCTTCCTTAAGTTTATAAATTACTACTATACCTTTATCCCGCTTTATACTAAGGCCTTATAGTGCTTAAACGGCCTTTATAAAAAGAACGTAATATTCTTATAAACTAATAAACACTAAGCCGCGTTTAAGTTTATTTAAAAAGTATTTTATAACGCGCTAATACTATAGCTATATAACCTTAAAAGGGAAATATACTTAAAGGCGGACTACTCCGGATATATAATAAGTAGCGTATTAATATAAGTAAGACTAAATAAGATATAATACTTAGTAGGTTTTTTCTTAAAACGACTTAATATAGTAAAGTATAACTACTTAATTTATAATAAGGAGTTACTCGCGATTATATAATACCTAAACTTTTAAAGGGTAAAGTTACGTAATACGTTAGTATTTATAGTGTTAATAAATTATAAGAACTTAAAGTACTTTATAATAAAGAGGAAGTTAAACGAGAGGTAAAGTAAATAAGCGATAAAGCTTGCTTTTTATAGCTTTATATTAAAGTACTACTTAAGGAGGTTAGCGGTAGTACTTAACGCTTTATTGCGCTGCGATTAAGATAAGCCGGAAGGGGCATTTAATAAGAGGGAAATAAGATATATAGTATAGATAATCTTAGATAGCGCGCGACTAATAAGATATTAAGTTCCCCTTAGCGGCGAGTATATAAACCTCCCGCGATAATTAGTATAAAAAAAGCGTATTATCGCGATAATATAGGAGGGGGAAGAGAACGCGGGGTTAATTACTTATATAAGTAAGGCGGATAACCCTATACCTTAAGACGAAGGCGGGGCGAACGAAGGCGGAGTTTAGCTAAAACTTAACCCGAACTTAGGCTAAGACGCGCTTAAGGAATAAGTATAACCGGCCCGCGTATTTAATAAGTAAGAGATATAAAAGCGGTAGATAGCGATACTATAAAAGGATAAGGAGTATTAAGTAGTATTTTAAGCAATGCGGAATAGCGATTAATCGCTTGCTTTAAAGTAGTAATTAAAAGTCTAAGTAAGCGAGTATATAATTAATATAAAGGGGCGCCTTCGCTTTAAAGACCGACTTTAAGTATTAGATAAGGCTTAATACCTTAAAAAGGGGGAGGATAAAGAGCTAAATAAGCTTTAAGTATTAATCGCTTAGCGGATATATAACTTAATAGCGGTAAGATACTTAAAGCGCGAGGGGACGCTTATAATATTAGCTTAAAAGTTCTTTTAGCCGGGCTAGTTATTAATAGTGCGTTAGCTTATCGTAAACTACGGGCCGTATAGTAAGGGGTATATTTAAAGGTAACTTTAAAAAAGGCTTTTTTAACTATTACCGCCCTTTATATAGCCGTTTATATACTTAATAATAGACTTTATAGTTAACTTACTATTAATAAGGACTAAGGGCTCTTAAAACCTTTAAGTAATAACGGACCGGCTAATAAAGGCAATAACTTTAAAAGCAATACCGATAATAGGAGTAGTAGTATACGCTACTAAGTTCTTATAATCCTACTTCCGCTTTTATAAAATGCTAAAATCTATTATCTTAAATCGAAGGACGAACTAAATAAGGTAATTTTAAAAGGAATTTTATTAATAGACCGGGGTTTAAAGGAAACTAAGTTTAGCTTATTACCTATAGACCGATAAAGCGATAAAGCGCGCGAACTAAGAGGTATAAGCATACCTCCGTATATATATTTACTATAAGTAAGATAACTAAGGGGCATAGCTACCTTATGCTTAAGCGGCGCTTAATAATTAAGTAGTATTAATAACGGGTATAAGCCCTTTCTTCGCTATATATAGGTATAATATTAAGCTAATTTAAATTATATAAAAAGAAGGACTACTTACGCTAAACGCGGAGAGCGTACGGAGCCTTATATAAAGGATAAGGGAAGTCGCCGACTTCCTTTAAACGGCGATTGCCGCGTTATAAGTAAAATAAGAGGAAATAGCAAACTAGTCTTATACGCTAGCGGAAAGACTTTAAGTAAGCAATAAAGTATAGCTAGATATAAAGAAGTATACTATAGATAAGCCTTACCGGAAGCTTAATTAGCTATATTAAAAGTATATTATAATAAAGGTAATTAGCTTATATATAGTAAAACTTAATATATTAAGGAGGGTTTATAAGAGACTATATATAAAGTTCCTTCGCTACGTAGCGGATAACCCCTTACTTAACTAAGTAGTCGACGACTACTAGCTACCGCTAGTAATTAAGGAAGACGACGAACTAAAGTACGTTATAAAGAAGATTAAGTAAGCCTAGTAAAGATAGATTAAAAAGGGGAGATAGCGCTAAGTCTTAATAAAGTAGTATAAGTACGCTAACTTAATATAGTAGCTAATTAGCAACTTTTAAGATATAATTGCCTTAAAGAAATTTAAGGGGCGGTATAGCAACGTAATAAAGAACGACGGGGGTAAGGCGGAAGGATAATAATAAGCTAAGCTAAGGAGTAAGGGATAAGATAAAGAAAGTAGCGGAGAAAAGGAGGAAAACCGGGAAAAACAAAAGGAGGTTTTAAGCTACGCTTAGTAAACATTAAGACGGTTTTAAACGATAAGTATAAGGAGAATATACTATAAACGCATACTAAGCGTAGATAATAATAAGATAGATAGGGGATACGATAAAATATAATAAGATATAAAGTAAATATAAATAAGATATATAAAGAACTACGACTTAATTAAAGCAAACTACTTACTACCCGCTAATACTAATAGATTAACCTTAAATATCGGGGTATATTTAGGCCTAGCGCGCTATAGTAATAATATAAGCTAACTTTATATACTATAGTAATTATTAATAATATCCTTTTAACTAGCGTTTATTAAAGATCGGAGAACGTATATATAAGTCGGTGCGGCAATCCTTAAACGTCCTTTAAGATATATAATCTTAAAGCGCGTTTATAGCGGCGACTATATTACTAATATACTAATATTATATTAGCGTTATATCCTATATAGTCTAAAAACGGGGATATATAAGCAAATAGTATAATCTAATATAGGTATAGGCAAAATAATTATAAGCGCGGGGCGAGGCTTAATTTTAATAAGCCTTATACTAAGTATCCGCGTTAAGAGATACTATACGTTTAATATATATAAAGTAAAGGGGGCGCTATATAGTAATGCTATATATCGCGCTCCGCTTACTAAGCGACGATAGCGGGCGCGAAGATTAACGTAAAGGCGGTAGCGTATAGTTACTAAGCGTGCTAAAAGGCGCCGGATAAGTAAACGCCTATAATATAGCGGGAGATAAGACTTAAGGGGTTGCAATAGATATATTAAAGCGCGGCGCGGCAAAGCTATTATAAGAGGGGGCGCGTATATAAGTAAATTAGTAATTAAAGAAAGAAAAAAAAGAAAAGAGGAAGAGGGAAAGAGGAAGGGTATTTATACTTAAGGACTATAAGCGGCGGGTAAGAAAGATATGCTTTAAGCACTAATATTAATAATAAGCGGAGGAGATATATTATACCGCCTTAGCGCTATTAAGAACGATATAGCGGCGCGGATAGGTAAGCGTATAATATATCCGACGCCTTAACGTAATATTATTTAAGGAGGCGTTAGCGTATAATTATAAGCACGATAAGGATAACTATACTGATTAACGCTAAGTATAAAGCGAGGGGGGCGGGGCGCTAATATTATATACCTTAGTGCGCGATAGCTTAAAAGGGGGATAGTATTATAGGCTATGCTATAAGAAGAGCTATAGTTATACTATAGCAAACGACCCGAAGTTAAGCTAATATATAGCTAAAGTTATATAAAACTTTACCTAAACTTAGCCTAAGTTTAACCTAAACTTAACTTAAGTACGGGCTACTTAAGCGACCTTTATAAAGTATAAGGCTACGTAGCTTAGATAAAGATTTCCCCTTTTCCTTTTTAGCTTTAAATAAATAATTATTTAGCTACGTGCTATTAAACTAAGTATACGTAGGCCCTTAATAGGTAAAGAGAGCTAGCCGCATACTTATAAAGTCTGCGAGGGTAATATATATTAAGATAAGGCTACCGGAATTCTTTTAGCCTTAGTATATAAAGATAGCTATATATATAGCGAACCTCTTACTTATATATAGTATAGCTTTAAGGGAGGCGCCGCTAAAAGCCTTACTTAAGGAGATTAAGGTCTTTTATATATACTTTATTAAATATATCTAGACTTAAGGTTATATTATATATATAACTAAGCCGTAAAAGATATTAGCTAAGATGGCTAAAATAGACCTTAAGGTAAAAAAAAGTAGACTTATAAGTCTTAAAGGGCTTTATAATTATATCTTTAAAGTATAGCTCTTTAATTAAAAGAGAATTATAATTGCTAAGAACGTATGCTTTTATAAAGCTATTAAGAAAACCTTACCTTTTAAGGAAAAAGACTACGATATTATAGTCTTTAATAAGGATAAGGATAATACCGACTTTATAAAGGATATAATACTATATTGCTTAAGCTATTATAATACTCTTAATTATTAAGATAATCTTAACTATAATAAGAACGATAAATTTAAGGGGAGTAAGCTAAGTAGCCTTTAAGTTAAGGGTAATAAGCTAAGGTAGTAGTAGGCTTTAAAGCTACTCCTGCCCTTTAAGTAGTAATAGGCTTTATAGCTAGCGCTACTAACTTTTTATTAAACCCCTTCCCCGCTTATAATAATAATAAAACTAAGCGATAATAATATAAATATCTTAATACTATAAACCTTAGTTTAAGGGCTAAAGGTATACTTAAAAGAGACTATAAGGGTTTAAAGTAGTCTTAAGACGGCCCTTATAGGTGCGGGTTACTTAAGGACTTTCCCGGAGACCTTATAGCTAAAGATATGCTTAATTCTCTATACGCTAAACCTTAGTAATAAGAGACCTACGGATTCCTTGCTTAAAGCACTATAGGCTAATAAGGTATACTAACTTAATAACTAGCTAACTTATAAATAGACCGGTTAAGTAGTAGCGGTTAAGGGAAGGTATTAAGGGACTATATTAAAGGCTTTAATAAAGGAGCTTATTATAATAAACTAACGCTAAGACCTATTTAAACTAAGCGTATTAATAGCCCTTAAAGTAATTTACTAAAAAAGGGACTAATTTAATAACTTAAGTAATTAGTTAGTCCTCTTTATATTTAGTATAATAATCGCCGCTATAAAGAGATTACTAATAACTTAGAAATAGGCCTTTAAGAGGGATAAATATAAGACTTACTAGTTACCCGCGATAAGGCGGGAAATAAATAAATTAAAGTAAAAAGATACTTAAAGCCTTATCTATAAACTACTAAGGGCTTAAGTTTTTAATATAAAATAAGTATATCTTAAGAAGCTAGTTTAAAGTAAAGAACTTCTTATAAAAGCCTATTAAGTCGTTTAAGGAGACTAAGACTTAAAGGATAAGCCTATAAAGGAGCTTTATATAGTAATAGCGTACTAAGCCTTATTAAAGCTATTTATAATAATCGTTATAGTTAGGAACTTAAAATAAGAATACTTTAACGTTATTTACGCCTATATATATATAAAAGCATAGGAGGAGGCTTTTATTATATAGCCTTATAAGCTTAAGGATAGTATAAGCTAGGTTTATAAGCTTAATAAAGCCTTATATAATTATAAAAGCTCGCTTAAGTAGTAGTATAACTAAGTAAGCGTAGACTTAAAAAAATATAGCTTTAAGCGCCTTAAAATAAATAAGTATATTCTCCGCTATAAAGCAAGCGATATACTTATAATTATTTATATAGATAATTTTATTATAGTAACACTTACTAAAGAAGCTATTAAAGCCGCGGCCGATATCCTAACTAGGCTATATAAGACTAAGTAGCTTAGCGAGCCTTAAGAATTCCTAGGCATTAAATTTAAACGGAATAAGGCGGTAAGAACGATTCTTATATACTAAACGAGGTTCGCTAAAAGGATCCTTAAGAAATTCGGTTAAGAGGTTACTAAAGCTATAAAGGCGCTATAGCTAATAAGACTTAAAGTTCCTTATACTTAAAAGAGTTAAAAACCTATAATAAATACTATAAAGTAGCTTTACTAAACCGGTAGCCTTAATTACCTATTAATAAGCACTTAGCTAGATATTATATATTTAGTAAATAAGCTTTTTAAGGCTAGTAATAACCTAATATATAACTATATAGCGATTATAAAGACGCTATAGCGTTATATTAAAGGCACCTTAAACTATAAGGTCGTAATAAAAGGGAAATACTTAATTAAGGACAACTAGCTCCGGGTATATACGGATACTTCTTTTACTAATAATTAAAGTACTTATTGCTTTATAGCGGGCTACGTTATATTTCATAGCAACGGGCCTATCTTTTAAAATAGTAAGAGGTAAACGATTATAGCGACCTTATTAATAAAGGCGGAGTTTATAAACCTTATGCCTGTAAGCATAGCGGCAATATAGTAATATTAGCTATTAATAAAGCTAGGCTAGCTATAGCTAAGTCTATCTATAATCTTTACGGATAGCTTAAACACGAGGCTTATAGTACTAAATAAGAATAACTTAGCTAAGACTAAGTATATCGATACCCGCTATAAGTAGATTATCTACCGCACTAATAAGGGCTTCTTTTAGCTAGTATAAGTGCGGACTAATAAAATAATTGCGGATAGCTTTATAAAGGGCTTTTTAAGAGAGAAATACGATTAATTCGTTTAGTAAGTAAGAATAAGAAAAGCGGCTAAATAGGGCTTTAAAGGGCTCTTATATAGATAAGGCATTATATAAGTAGAATAGCTAGTTATAATTAGTTAAGATTATAAAACACTAAGGCCGGAGTAATATATAAGGGAGAGGCTATATTATAAGGCTTTATATATATATACGCCTTATATATAGCTAAGAGGAGGTATTATAAACGTAAGGAGTATAAACGCTAAGGCCTTATACTTAATTTACTACGAGAGCCTTAAGCGTAGCCCTAGCCTTTATTTATATAAGTTAGCTATATATATATAAGAGCACCCCTTCGTATATACATTCCTTCTTAGCTAGCTAGATACTATTATTATCTTTTAAAGCTCCCTTTTTCTACACGACCCGTTATAGGTAACTAAGCTATAATAAATAGTCTTAGGTTCGAGACCTGCCGACATACTAGTAAGGACGGCCTAAGCTTATAGCTACTAAGCTGCTAGCTAGGGGAGACGACTTATTAGCCCCGCCTTAAGGCAGGCGGGGTAAAGAGGGGGTAGTGTTACGGGCTAGGCCTTAAATTAAGCCCGGGCTGCGCCCGTATAAACCCTTAATAGGCGTGGTTAATTAACTAGTTAGCAGCTTAGTTAATTCGTCTTCTTTTACCGTGCGCTTAGCGCACTACTTACTATAGCGGGTAGATTAAATAGCTGCCCCGTAGTAACGAATAGTAGCATAAATACTAGTTTAGCCTTATTAAGGCCGACCCGTTATAATATCTTAACTATAGTTTAACTTATTTTTAATTATAAAAGTACCTTAAAAATATAAATAAACTTTACTACGATTTATAAGAGATATTTAAAGATATTTAAAGGATTTCCTTAACTATAGTTTATAGTATTTTTAATTAAGCTTATACTTAGTTTATTAAGTAATTTTATAAGAATATTTATAGTTTATTTATATATTAATAGTAAATAAAAATATAATATAGTTTAAGATCTTTAAAATTAGCTTAAAAAACTAAGTATAAAGTAGCTAACTATACTTTAAAAAGATAAGCTTTTTACTATTTTTAAACCTTTATATATACTAATATATAGTAACTAGTTTATTATATTAGCTTAACTAATAATAATTAGTTTATAATACCGGCCTTAATTAATAATAATTAGTTTATAGTACTAGTTTTAATTAATAGTAATTAGTCTATGCTTTATCCCCTTATCTTTATACTATAAGGCGTAGTAAATAGTAGCAATTCCGACTTATTTAAATAAATATCCTTTAAATATCCGCTAAGCTAAAAGTAACTATATTATATAATTAAATACTTATTTAATAAAAAGTTAAATATTAAATAGTATTTTTTTTAATAAGAAGCTCTTATTAGCCTTTAAGTCTAACTTAAATAATAAGTACTTTTTTCTTAATATTCTTATAATAACACTTTAAAATAAGTAAGCTATAAAAGCGGAAAGGGCCGCGGCTTATTAAGTATACTAGTTAAATAATCTCTTTTACCCTTTTAAAGGTATTATACTATAATAGCTTTTAAAGCTAAATAAAACGTAAAATAAGTCCTGCTTAGCTAAGCTTAGACTACCGCCTTTTAAAAGGCAATTTACTTTTAAAATACTAATAAATAATAAACTATAAAATAATAAAACTAATATAATTAAGTAAACGAAATTTAGTATTATTTAAATAAATCGATTATCCTTTAAATAGAAAAAGTAAAAATAATTTAATCTTAAAACCTTTTAGCTTCTTACTTATTAAATACCCTTTAAATTAAGCTTATAATAAAGCTACTTTTTCTTTAAGACGATAGGCTTAATAGATACTTTTACTATATATTATTAATAAAGCTTAGTTTATAGGCCTTAACTAAAAATCCGCTTTAAAGAATACTTTATAGTTTCTTAGTTTAGTATTACCGTTTAGCCTTATTTACTATAACTATACTAATTAAAGTATTTTTAAGACTTTTAATTAATAAAAATAAACTTTTTATACTTAAGGCCTTATAGCGTACTAGATTTTAAGATGTATATAAGATAAAGATTTAAGCACTTAATAAAAGTATTAAGATTAAGACTTTAATAATAAGCGATAAAAACGCGGTAAGCGATACTCTTAATAAGCTAAACCTATTTATACTTAGCGTATAAATACTAAGATTAAGCATAGCTTTAAGCTTTTTAATAAAAATAATAGTAATATTAAACGAATAATTCCTTAATCTCTTTTAAGTACGAAAAAAAAAAGATATATTTATTAAGCCTTAAGAAAAACCTAAACTATAAGCTAAGGATATAAAGAGATTTAACTTATTAAAACCGCTAAAAGTATCTTTTAACGAAGTTTAAAAAGATAATAAAGCTAATATATTTTAAGGAGTAAAGTAAACCGTTTTATTAACTTTATTCGCTAAAATACTAATAAAGGTAAGGCTTATATAGATAAATTAGCTATTTAATTGCCCTTTTTTCTTAAAAAAAGTATAGCGGAATAGTATTTTCAAAATCTTTAAAAACTATAATAAGAAGAGCTTAGCAAGCTTAGTATTAAACTAAGTTAATAAATCTTCGTTTTATAAAAACGGTTTAGAATTTACTTTAATATATCGATATAAGCACTTAATAAAAAGTACTTTATTATTAAAGATATAGTAATAAGGTTTAACTTTAAGTCTTAAATATTTCGCTTATAATATAAAGCTAAGGCCGCGCTTTATTAACTAAACTACTTAACTATAATAATTTACTAGAAGCTAAACGTTTATTTATAAGAATCCTTATAACGTTAAGTAGGAAAAAGAATATTAATAGATAGATTAATAAATATAAGGAAATTCTTCCTTAACTATAAGTTAAATATACTTTAAGATCTTAAAAGCACTTATTAGCACGGAAAAAATAAGTTTAATTTATAAAAAGGTAAAGGCTAATTAGCTATACTTTATACGTACTTTAAGGATAGTTTAAGACGCCCCGGCTATTTATTAAAGGCTTATTAAGACTATAAGTTATATTTTTAGACCGCTTAATAAAAGTAAATATACTATAAGCCTTATAGCGCTTATTAAGTTAAAGGAGAAACCTGTTTAAATAGTTAAAGAAATAAGCTAAGGTCTTTTAGCTTAAAAAAGAAGGAACCTTTAACATTATATACTTATTAGTACTAAAGCTAAACTAAGTATACTTTATAACTAAGAAAAAAACTATAGTAAAGATTAATAATTATTTAAAGGACGAAGAGTATAATATAAAAAGAGCTTAAACAGATATTAATAAAAGCTTAAAAGAAACCGCAATCTATATTATAGTAAACTTAGTTTAGGAGGCTAATAGAATATATAGATTTTATAATAAAGCATTCCCCTTAAAGGATAAGCTTTACTAATATATTAAAGATAAATACCCCTTTAACCTTAGCTAAGACGTTACTATATAAAGATATAGCTTAGTATAATAAGTAGTTATTTAAAAGCTTTAAAGCGTTTAAATAGTTAAAGCTTCTTTTAATGTTTAACTATTAAGCTTTAATAAGCTATTATAATTTACTTATATACGCTTATTAATCTATAAAAAGGAAAGGCTTAAAATACGTATTAAAGCTTATATAAATATTATAGTAAACTAAAGCTTTATTTAAGCTAACTTAATAAAGACTTTTTAAAATATAACTATAAACTTCTTTTAATAAATTTCTATTTAAGTAGTAAGAAAAACGGCTACTATTAAATAAGTAGAATTTACTATATATATACTAAGAAGGCTAAATAGTAGTCTTTTAGTTATAAAAGTAAGGATTAATGCTTAAATAGTAAAACGCTTAGCGGTTAATATATTGCTTAGCTAAGATCTTTTAGTTCCTTATTAAAAAGACTTTATTAACTTTATATTAGTCTTATAAATTAAGGCTTATAAAAGAATTAAAGCCTAAGTTAAGATAGTTTAGCTAAGACTAGTAATATATAAATAAGTTATTTACTTCGTTACTATAACGATTTTAGCTAGTTTTAGCTATACTTTACTTATATAGGTTTAAGCGCCGCTATTAAAGCGTAATATAATATTTTTCCTTAACGACCTTAAGCTTGCTTAGACGATAATATAAGATTATAAGAGCTTTATAGCAATAAACTATTTTAAGGAACTATTAATACTCTGCTAAGGCTAAAAAGTAAGGATAATTACGGACTTTAATAAGTAGTTTTAACTATATAAGGAGGTCGATATTACTACTCCCTTAGCGGAAGTCTTTATAAAAAACTTAAATAGAATAAACCCTATTAAGGACTTCTTATAAAAGGATCTTATAGTAAACTATAAGCTTAAAATCGGCTAAACTAAGGACTTACTTTAACTTAATATTAATAAAGGCGTTTAGATTTACGTTAAGGAATTAAAATATATATTAAAGGTTTAAGATATTCTTTAATCGTTTCCTTACCTTTAAAAGGATAAAGAAGTAGTATATATAAATAAATTAAAATATATATATATTCCCTTAATAAAAGAATAGTAATATTAATTCGTTATATTAAGATTATATCTATTAAGCAATAAGGATAAAAAAAGAGTAAATATAATATTTAGCTAGCTAACTAAATAAGGATAGTTAAAATAAGTTTATAGGCCGACTTTATTTATAGCGCTAGTATTTATAGTATAAAAGATAGTAAATAAAAAGGAAAAAAGATAAGTAATTATAAACTTATAAGGAATTAACGTTATTATTACCTTAAATACTTACTTAATACCCCTTTTAAGTAATATAGTTAAATACCTTTAAGGAAAAAGGTTTATTAATATAGTAAACGTATAATTGTTTTTTTATTAGTTTTTAGTTTATTAAGACTATTAAGAAAGGTTTATAGTTATAAGTTATCGCGGGCTAAAAAGATTATTAATAATACTTATAAGCTTTAAAAACTCCCCGGTATATATTTAAAGGTTTATTAATAATATCTTGAATAAATACTAAAAATACGCGGTGGCCTATATCGATAATATTATTATTTACTTTAATATAGCAAAAGAATTCTTTAAATACTTAAAGGTAATATTCCGCGCTTTTTATAACCGTAATATTACTTTATTTAGATTAAAGTCCTTCTTAGCGTACTTATCTATATAGCTCCTTAGATTTAAAGTAAACTCTATTAGCTTAATAAATATAAAGAAACGTATATAAGCTTTAAGGGATATTACGTTCTTAAAGAACCTTTAATAGCTTAAGAAATAGATTAGCCTTATTAAGTAGCTACGCTATATAGTCCCGTATTTCGCTAAGAAAGTTAGCGTCTTATAAAAACGAAAGACGGAGCTACTTTAAGTAAGATAAAAAGAAAGAGTCCCTTTAAGGGGCTAAAGATAGGTATAATATACCGCAAAAGCCGCTTTTTAGCTTACTTTAAAAGAATAAAAAGCCTTTATAAATCTAAATAAAAATCTTACTAAGCTTTAAACGATTTACTACTTTAACCTAGCTTAATAACTATTTATTTAAATTAATACGTCTTAAAAATATAAATTAGCGGCTATAGCTTTTTATTTAAAGAAAGGTATAGAATAAGATAAAAAGATACTACTAACTTAAACTAAGGTTTAGCTTATTATTTACTTAAGCCGCGCCCTTTAAAGTAAAAAGCCTTAATACTAGCTTATAAAGCTTAAAGTAGCTAGTTTAGTATAGGTAGTCTATAAGTTATATACTATAGTACTATCTATAAAAGCGCTATAAGTAGTCGTCTTTACTAACTATATAAGCACCTATAAAATTATAGACTAAAAATCTTTATTCTTTATTAATATAAAGTCTAACGATAAGCTAGTCTTTATATCTTAATACTTAAGCTAATTCCCGCTTAAGGTATATTAGATCTTAAGTATTTAAAACGTTATACTAAACGCTTTTTTATATTTACTATACTAAGATAATAAGCCGGTATAATAAGTTGGCCTTAATAAGGCTAAAGTAGTAGTTATACTACTATTCGTTGCTATTATAAGGCAGCTATTTAATTAAACTACTATGTTAAACGGCGGCAAGGCAAAAGAAGACGAATTAACTAAGCTGCTAGCTAGTTAATTAACTACGCTTATTAAGGGTCGGTTATACGGGCGCAGCCCGGGCTTAATTTAGGGCCTAGCCCGTAATACTACCCCCTCTCTACCCCCGCTACCCTTAGGCGGGGCTAATAAGTCGTCTCCCCTAGCCGGCAGCTCGGTAGCTATAAGCTTAAGCCGTCCTTACTAGTACGTCGGCAGGTCTTAAACCTAAGACCCTTTATTATAGCTTAGTTAACTATAACGGGTCGGCCTTAACGGGGCTAAAGCAGTAGTTATGCTACTATTTATTGCTAGTACGGGGCAGCTATTTAATTAAACCACTACGTTAGATAGCGGCAGGGCAAAAAAAGACGAATTAACTAAGCTGCTAGCTAGTTAATTAACCACGCTTATTAAGAGTTAGTTATACGGGCGTAGCTTAAGCTTAATCTAAGGCCTAGCTTATAATAGCTAGTATCCTTAAACTAAAAAGAGGAATTAAAACCTATTTAAGAAAACGAGATAACGGACTATATATTCCTTTATATAGAAAGATTAATAAAATTGCCGCTTTATTAAAGAATAATCAATAGATATATAAAGAATATATAGTAAGTAGAGATTATTATATAGCTTAGTAATAAGGAAGGTATCCTTAAACTTTTATTCTTTTAATTATAAAGGCTACTATACTTTATAGAGAATAATAAACGCTAGAGATTATATATCTTTAAGACTTATATTAAGGAGATCGTTTAAGACGCTTACGCTAAATATTTTTACACTAGTTATACTTATATATAGTAAGATTTATTAAAGAGGTTCTTAATTTTATAAGTAAGTAAATATATAGATAAAGTTATAAATAGCTACAACGCTTATTATTATAACTAAACTAATTAAAGTAAAACGCTAAAGCAGCTTATTTTAATTTAAAGCTTATTAGTTTTATACTATATAATAGCAATAAACTTTATTACTAAGCTTTTAGTAGTTTAAGCTAAATAATTCTTATAAAAAGATTCTATAAAAACCTTCTTTAATATTTTACTAACTATAACTAATAAATTCTTAAGGATATATCTCCTTAATTTAAGTAATAATTAGTTTATAGCGGAAGACTAAGTATAAGCGTTATAAATTAAGTTACTTTATACTAATTAAAAGATTCTTTAAAGGATAATTTTCGATTAAGATATAAAGTTTATTTTAGTATTTTCGCGGACTTTAAAATAAGCCTTTAGATCGAAGCTTTTTATATTTACTACTTAGTACCTTTAAACTAATAGCTAATAAAAAAGGAGAAACTAAACCGTAAAAATCACGTTACGATTCTTTATTACTAATCTCCTAAACTTATACTAAACTAATATATTAATCGCTTTTTAGTTTAGCCTTTATAATTCCTTCTTTTTAGTAATTTATATAGCTTTTAATAAGCTTATTATAACGATAAGAATAAGTAATAGCTTTTAGTTTTTTAATAACTACTTATACTTATAAAACTAAGAGGTTTTATAAAAAAAAAGCAAAGTTAGTTATTATTTACGCTTAAGCCGCTATAAAGGATAGATATAATAAAAAATACCGCTTATTAAAATTTAAGCTTAGTAATTAAGTTTAGCTATAGCTTAATAAAGGTTACTATATTACGGATAATAAACTAGTAAAACTTTAAGAAAAATATACTAAGCTATTTAAAGTTACTACTAAAATAAAATAGCTTATATACTAATTAAATATAAAAAGGTCCTTTAATATCTATTTAGTTGTTTTAGTAGTATAACTATACTTAGTAAAGAAGCTAGCTATACGCTTAAGCTTAGTTTAAGATAAAGAGATACTTTACTTAAATAAGTAAGAAGTAAAATAAATCTTATAAAGCTATATAATAAAGAAAGGCGGTAAAAAGCTTAAAAAAGGAGTTTTTTATAGCTTAAAAAGGCTAGCTAAGTAGTTATAACTTATAGGTAAATAAAAAAGCGGTCTTCTCGCTAGAAATTATAAAAGCCTTTAAGAAAGTATAAAAGGAGTTAGCTACTTAAGTAGTTTAAATAAAAGTAAAACGCATAGCCCTTATAACTTAATATAAAACTCTTTAACTAAGAGAATTAAGTAGTTAGGCTTAAATATAAAACTTAAAAGCTACTATAAGTTATAAAAAACTATAGCTTACTGCGCTTAAAGTAATTAGTTATTTTAATAATAATATACCACTATTTACTTTAAGTAATAAAGCCTTTTTAGCCTTATAGTATACTTATTTAAATTATCTTTACCGCTTACCTTTTTTCCTTTCCTTTTTTCTTTTTATAACTATACTTCTAAATACTACTAGCTTTAGCCTGCTATACCTCGCTTACTTTTATATATATAACCTTCTTTACCTTAAGCTTTAAATCTTTATACTCTTGTTTTAAGTCCTTTTATTATTTAACGTTTTTTATAGCTAAGATTAGCTATTTTATAACGGCTTTTTTAGCCTGCTTTTTTATAAGCCTTTACGCTTTTAATATAAAGAATATAAGTAAGTACCTAAGCTTTATAAAAACAAGGCAGCTATTCTTTATAGCTTTAAATCTTTTAATAAAAGTTAAAACCTTTAAGTTTAAGCCTTTATATAAACCTATACCGCTTTTTATAACTATGCTTAAGCTAATAGATTTAACTTAAATTATAGTATTATAAAGGATAGCTTATACTACCCTCTTTAAATACTTAACTTAAACGACTTACCCTTTAGCCTTATATTATAGTATAGTTTAGATAGTAAGTTTCGCGGAAACTTAGCTATACTTCTTACTTAGCTCTTATTATTTAAAGGCCCTTACTATTTATATATTTTTTAAGGTATAGCTAAAAATCTTTATTAATAAAATAACTAGCTAATACTTAATATCTTTAATTTAGCTAACCTTATTATAATCTTAAAATTTATCCTAGCTATTATAGTTAGTAAGAGCCCGCTTTAGCTTAATAATTAAAATAACGTTTATACCGTCCTTTACTATATATTTAAGGCCTAGCTTAACTCGTTTATAGCTAGGCTTATAGCGGCGTCTTAAGCTACTATAGCTAAAACCTTATCTCGCTTTATATATAGTTTAGCCCGCGCTATAAAATCCCCTTCTTAGCTTATAGCCGCTATAAGCTTTAAGGACTTATTTAGTCCCGCTTAGTAAACGCTTTTTCCCCTTACTGCTATACTTAGCTTAGCTATATAAAGGTATATAAGCGCCTTATTATAGTCTATCCGCTATCGTTTCTTAACTAAACGAGATAGCGATAACTAGCTTTATAATATATTCCGCTGCTTAATCTTATAAAAGCCGCTAATAATAACTAATATAATTCTTAATAGGCCTAGCTTTATAAGCTTATACTTTAGTAATAAGATTATAATAATTAAGAGTTTCCGCTTAGCGATAAACTATACTAAGTTTTACTTATAAGCCTATAAAGAGTTTAAATACGACTTAACTTTAACTTAAGCAATAAAATTCCTAGGTTTTAATATCCGCTTTATTAGCTATATTAACTATATACTTTATATTCTTACCTTTAAGGCCCCCTTTATAAAAAGGGTTTTTAAGACTATAAAATATATTTAAAACCTTAAAAGCAAGAAGTTAAGTATTAAGGCTATTAAAGACCTTATTACTTACTTTTAAGCGGGAATATAGATATTTAATACCTTAATACTAACTATACTTATTAATATTAATAGGATAGCTTACCTTAACCTTAATACCTTCTTAGTAGCTAAATATATATTAGTTAGCAGAAAGGCGTAAGTAATAACGCTATATAAAAAAACGATAAATTAAAAAGCTTAGTAACGGAAAGTAAGGGATAGCTATAATAGTAGTAATAAGTAAAATATAATTTTTTAGTTATAAGCGGCTTATAAAGTTAGTAAGTATTTTAAAAAACTTAGTAAAGAATTATAAATAGTATAAAAGGTCAGTAAGATAATAATATAAGATAAGGCTTAAATAAAGCTAGTTTCTTATAATATATCTTACTATAAAAAACGAATATTTTTTAGCGCGGAGACTTCTTACTACTAAATAGGTGCTTAAACATACGCTTAAAGGAAAGTTAAAAACCTTACTATAAGTTCTAGCTAGATATACTAATCGCCTTAATAAAACAAAAACGTATAACTAAATAAGTAGCAAGGATTTATAATAAAGCTACTAACTTACTATTTTAAGCTACTTAACTACTATTAGCTAAATAGGCTAAAAAAACTATTAAAAAGATAAAGATAGTATATTACTAATATAGTATAAAGACGCTACTATAAAGCTATTACTTAGCGCCTCTTTTACTTTATTTTTACTTTAAACTAATAAGGATATTAGCTTTTCTTTCTTACTTAAAAGAGTTATTATAAAATCTAAATAGCTATACTTAAACTCCTTACTTTACTTTTAAGAAGCCTTTTAAAACCCTATAATAAAAACGCTTAAAGCACATATTATAAAAGCTTACTTAAAGAGATATAATAAATATTATTAATTAGACCTTACTAAGAATTTTAAAATATAATTATAAAGGCTTAAGAGCTTATTTAATTATAGTTTATAATATTTTTAACTATAAAAGATACTATAAAAACTACTAAGCAGATTTTGCTTATATCTTTAAAGGATATTTAAGGATTTCCGCGGGATATTTTAATTATAGTTCGACCCGTTTTTAACTATAAAAGCACTTTAAAAGATATAAGATAGACTTTATCACAAGTTTTAAAAGATATTTAAGGATATTTAAAGGATTTCCTTAACTATAATTTATAGTATTTCTAATTAAGCTTAGATTTAGTTTATTTAGTAATTTTATAAGAATATTTATAGTTTATTTATATATAAATAATAAACTAAAATATAGTATAGTTATAGATTTTTAAAATTAGCTTAAAAAACTAAGTATAAAGTAGCTAGCTATACTTTAAAGAAAAGATAAGCTCTTTATTAATTTTTAACCCTTATATATATTTATATATAGTAATTAGTTTATTATACTAGCTTAACTAGTAGTAATTAGTTTATAGTACTAGCTTTAACTAATAGTAATTAGTCCGCGCTTTATCCCTTTATTCTTATACTATAAAGCATAGCTGTTACGGAACGTAAGATATAAGCGCTCCGGCTACTTATATGTCGGTATGTAAGATATAGGCATATAGACGATAATTAGCGTCCCGACCCTTAGCTAAGGCCGGGGCGAGACCTTTTAGCAGTGCGGTATTATTATAATATTTCTCTATAGTAGTAGCACTAAGCTACTTAGTTTTATATAGCTTAGTTAAGATAATAAAAGTCGCTTTAATAGCTTTTTTAATTAGTACTACTATAATAAAGTCGTTTATATAAACGATTGTAAGTATATTACTTACTTTATAACGAAAAATATACTTATTTATCTTAAGGTGCTTTAAGCTATATTTTTATAAGTTTATACTTACTTAGTTATACTATTACTTAAGCAAGCTATTATAGTTATATAAGGCCTTATTAGGCCTATAAACGTAGCTTATACTACCTTTAAGCTTATAAAGTTATATAATTAAGACCTTTTTTATACTTTTATATATATATAAGTATAAAAAATATTTTAAACTATAATAATCGTTATAAATAGCTTTAATAAAGCTTAGTATACTATTATTATATATAGCTCTTTTAAAAGCCTATTTTTTAAATTTTAGTCTTTTTAAATAACTTAATAAGCTTTTATAAAAAGCTCTTAACTTTAAACTAGCTTTTTAAAATAAACTTATTCCTTATTCAAGACTTTTACTCTTAATAGTTTATAAATAAAGTTTTATATATCTTTTTACTTTTAATTATTTATTCCCCGCTTTATTATAAGCAATTAGCAGGTCTTATAATTATTCCGCTTAAAAGCTTATCTTTAAGTTATTAATAAACCCTTTATAATAGCGATTATCGCACTAAATATAAAGAGGACTAGCTAGTTACTTAAGTTATTAAATTAATCCCTCTTATAATAAGCCTTTTTAAGGGCTATTAATATACTTAGCTAAAATAAGTCTTAGTATTTATTTATAATAATAAGCTTTAACGTTAAAGCCTTTAATATAGTTTTTAAAGGCCTTTTTTAACAGCCGCCGCTTAATTAATTTATTAATAAGTTAGCTAATTATTAAGTTAGTATACTTTATTAGCTTATAATACTTTAAGTAAAGAATTTATTACGGAATTTAAATAACTACGCTTAAACTCCTTACTTTACTTTTAAGGAGCTTTACGAAACTCCGCGACGGAAACGCTTAAAGCACGCGCTATAAAGGCTCGCGTAAAGAGACGTAATAAACATTACTAATTAAACCCCGCGAAGGTTTTAAAGATATAACTACAAATACTAAAGAGCTTATCCGACTATAGTTTACGATATATCTAACTATAAAAAATACTATAAAAACTATTAAATAAATTCTGCTAGTATTTTTAAGGGATATTTAAGGATTTTCGCGGGATATCTTAATTATAGTTCGGCCCGTTTTTAACTAAAAAAATACCTTAAAAGATATAAAATAGACTTTATTATAATGTTAAGGGATATTTAAAGATATTTAAAGGATTTCTTAAACTATAGTTTATAGTATTTTTAACCGGGCTTATACTTAGTTTATTAAGTATTTTTATAAGGATATTTATAGTTTATCTATATATTAATAATAAATAGTAAGATAGTATAGTTAAAGATCCTTAAATTTAGCTTAAAAGACTAAGTATAAAGTAGCTAGCTATCCTTTAGTAAATAACTAAGCTTTTTATTATTTTTAAAACCTTATTTATATTTATATATAGTAATTAGTCCGTTATATTAGCTTAATTAGCGGTAATTAGTTTATAATACCGGCCTTAATTAGTAGTAATTAGTTTATAGTACTAGCCCTTACTAATAGTAATTAGTCAGCGCCTTATCCCCTTATCTTTATACTATAAAGCGTAGTAAAATTTATAAGTCTTTTATTATTAAAGTTTAGCGTATAAGGAATTAAATATATTTTTAGCTATAAGGTTTTTAAGAAAGTTTTTAAGTAGCCCGTACTTATAAAGGCCGTCTTAAAACTACTTAAAACCCTTATTATTACTTTTTAATTTACTTTTAGCCTTTAAACTAAGGCGTTTAATATTAAGATATTAATATTATTATCGCTTAGCTTTATTATTATAGCTAGCGGGGAAAGGGTTTAATAAGAAGTTAATAGTAATAGTTTTAAAGCTTATTACTACTAAAGAAATAATAATAGCTTTAGAGCTTATTATTACCTTAGCTTATTACCTTTAACTTTAAAGCTACTTAGCTTACCCCTTTTAAATTTATCGTTCTTATTATAGTTATACTTATCTTAATAATTATAAGGTTTTTTATAACTTAAGCGGTAAGAGATTATATCTTTTTTTAAGCATTACGGGCTATATTATAATAAGAGCTATAGTTATCTTATAGTAAATACCTTAGGGTTAAGCTAATATATAGCTAAAGTTATATATAAGTTTACCTAAACTTAGCTTAAGTTTAGCTTAAACTCGACTTATAGATAAGCTACTTAAGCGACTTTTATAAGTAAGAAGCTATATAGCTTAAATAAGGTTTTTTTTTTCCTTAGCTTTAATAAAATAATGTTTTAGCTATATACTACTAAACTAAGTATACGCCGGCTTTTTATATATTTAAAGCTTCCTTTAAATAATATTATATAACTTAAAAAGAAACTTACTATTAATAATATAGCGTAAGTAAGAAAGCTACTTAGTATAAAGGGGCTATACTTAAAGAGGGTAAACAAAAGGGGTAAAAGAAGCTAATATTTAAATAAAGGTTAAATAAGCGATCTTCTTACTATAAGTAAACCCCGTTAAAATAAGCTACTAGGTTTAAGCTAGCTAGTAATAAATTTTAATAGCTAATTAGTTAACTCGGGTCTTTAATATAAAAGCTAAAACGGATAATAAAAATATATAAATAAGAAGGGGCCGGCCTATTAACTAGTAGCTTAATACTACCTTATAATATAATAGCGGGGGCTATAATACCCGCGACAAAAAAAAAGCGATAAAAAGAAGACAAGTAAAGGCTACTTTTAGCACTAAGAAGGTTTAATAGCTAGTATTACTACTTTACAATTTAAGTATAATATATATAAAAGAAGTATAAGATTAATTAAAACTTCTTCTTAAGCTTAAAAAAGGGTTTTTACTTAATTTATAACTACTTAAATATAAGGTTATAGTAAACTATAGTTATATACTATAATTTTAGTGCGGATTAAAGTTATAATTAGTAAGATTTCTTAAAGTACCTTAACTTAATTTACTTTAACGTTAATATTTAATCGCAAGCTATAGCGGCTATTTATATAATTAAATAAAGTAAGAACTAAATATTTATAGCGTTTTTCTTAAAGTGTAAATAAAGGCTCTTTAAAGTAAGAAGGGGGTTATAGCTATATAATATATAAATTATATTCTTAAAAGACGCTTTAATCCTTTACTTTAAGGAGGTACTTATAACAGTTAATCTTTTAACTTTAAGCTTCTTAGCGTATACTAATTAAGTAGCGTAGATTGTAATAAAGCTAAAAGGGGTTTAGTAAACTAAGTAGCTATTTAAAGGTTCGAAGTAAGTAATAAAGAGGGCGACTTAAAACTAAAAAGACTTAAAAGACAATACTTTAATAAGTAGAATTAACGCTATAACTTGGCTAAAAGGAAAATAAAGCTAGCTTAATATATAAAAGTGTTTTACTTATAAGATACTAAAGTATATTACTTACTTTTATAAAAAAAAGGAAAAAAGGACCTTATAAGTAGTTATAGCTTTAGCTAAGGAGGTAACTAAAGTAGAATTTAATTTAAGAAAAAAAACTTTAGTATAAAGTTAAGTGCTAAAAGAAAAAAAGAAATAGTAAATAGCTTAAAGTTTAATAAAAAAGCACTTTATACTAAACTTAGTACTACTTAAAGTTAATATTAATAAAAAGAAAGGGCTTAATATACTTATAGATATAGGCTATAACTACTATATTATAGTAAGTAAAACATTACTAATAAAGCTATAATTACTTTTTACGGATAAAATAAAGAAGCTATTATAGTCTTTTAAAACGGTATATTAATACTTAAAATAAAAAGACTTATAGCGTTTAAAATAAAAATTAATAAGTACTTAAAATAAATAATTACTTATATAGTACGAAAGTTAAGTTATAATATATTCTTAAGGAGACTATAGATAAAAAAAGATAAGGTAATTTATAACGCTTAGGGGGACCGGATTTAGCACGGAAAAGCGGGGATTTAAATCGGTCTTTAAAGGTTAAAAAAAGCTATAAAGATCGCAAATATTTAAAAAGTAAAGCTAATAAGCGCTTTTATCTTTACAGCAGATTATTAATAAGAAAAAGCTTAAAAGGATAGCTAAAAGTAGCGATAAGTACTTACTATAAAGATAATTATAATAAAAGATATAAAAAAGGCCTTTTAACTAAAAACGCTTATTTACTTAGCGGACTATATCTTAGCTTAAGCACTATAAGCTTACTTAAACCTCTTTATACTTATTAAGACGCTTAAGTAGCTCTTCTTTTAACTAGGTATAGACTATAAGATTTACCTTACTAAAAATAAAGATAGTAAAGAACTATTAATATTATAAAAGCCTTTATATAATATATCGAAAGAAGAACTTCTTATTCTTTAGAAGACTTTAAACGAGTTATTAAAAGTAAACCTTATCCGCTTAAGTAGCCTATTAACCGCAGCGCCGGTATTATTTATATAGAAAGCTAATAGCCGCTTAAACCTTTACTATAATTATTAAGCTTAAAGTATAATTATAAAGAGGGACTAATATACGCGACTATTAATTATAAAAACGCTAAAGATATTAGTAAAGGTATATTAGTTTATAAAACTTAATATTATTAAAGCGTTTTATAAGATTAAGATCGTTAAAAGCAATAAGTTTAAAACGGCCTTTTAAATAGAGTTTAGCTTATTTAAGTAATAAGTATATTTATTTAGCCTTATAAAACTACTAGCTACCTTTTAATACTTTATGAACTAAGTATTAAAAAACTACTTTTATAAGTTCGTTATAATATTTATAAACGATATATTAATTTACTTATTAAAGTTACTCTATAACTATTAAGATAAGGTAGGAAATTTTCTTAAAAGGCTATAAAAAGTAAGCTTTATACTAAATCTATAGAAATATAACTTTATAATAAAAAAAGTAAAGTACTTAAGATTTATTATATAAGCTAAAGGTAAGGTTTAATATAACTTAAAGAAGATTTAAGCTATTTAAACATAGTAAGCGCTAAAAAATATAAAAAGCGTTTTAAGGTTCCTTAAGTTTATAAATTACTATTATACTTTTATCTTACTTTATACTAAAGCCTTATAATACTTAAATAGTCTTTATAAAAATAATATAACCCCTTTATAAACGAATAAGCACTAAGCCGTATTTAAGTTTATTTAAAAAGCGTTTTATAATATACTTATACTATAACTATATAACCTTAAAAAAAGATATACTTAAAGGTAGATTACTTAAAGTATATAATAAGTAAAGTATTAATATAAGTAAAGCTAGATAAAATATAAGACTTAGTAGGTTTTTTTAAAACGTCTTTATATAATAAAGTATAATTACTTAATTTATAATAAGAACTTACTTATAATTATAAAGTACTTAAACTTTTAAAGGGTAGAATTATATAATATACTAGCGTTTATAGTGCTAATAAACTATAAGAACTTAAAGTACTTTATAATAAAAAGGAAGTTAAATAAAAAGTAAGGTAAATAAGCAATAAAGCTTACTTTATATAACTTTATATTAAAGTACTACTTAAAAAGGTTAATAATAGTACTAAATAAATTATTACTTTATAATTAAGATAAGCTAAAAAGTATATTTAAAAAAAATAAGATATATAGTTTTAATAATCTTAAATAGCGCGCGATTAATAAGATATTAAGTCTTCTTAAGCGGTAAGTTCTATAAAGAAATAGTACGATAATACTACACTGCTAAAAGGTCTCGCCTTAGCCTTAGTTAAGGGTTAAGACGCTAATTACTATCTATATACTTATATTTTATATACCGATATATAAGTAGCTAGGTATAACGGGTCGGCCTTAACGGGGCTATAGCACGTAGTTATGCTACTGTTCGTTACTACGGGGCAGCTATTTAATCTACCCGCTGCGGCAGGTAGTACGCTAAGCGTACGGCAAAAGAAGACGAATTAACTAAGCTGCTAGCTAGTTAATTAACTACGCCTATTAAGGGTCGGTTACACGGGCGCAGCCCGGGCCTAATCTAAGGCCCAGCCCGTAACACTACCCCCTCTCTACCCCGCCGCCCCTAAGCAGGGCTAATAGGTCGTCTCCCTTAGCCGGCAGCTCTTTCGTAGCTATAAGCCTAGGCCGTCCTTACTAGTGCGTCGGCAGGTCTCGAACCTAAGACCCTTTATTATAGCTTAGTTAACTATAACGGGTCGGCCTTAACGGGGCTATAGCACGTGGTTATGCTACTGTTCGTTGCTGCGGGGCAGCTATTCAATCTACCCGCTGCGGCAGGTGGTGCGCCAGGCGCACGGCAAAAGAAGACGAATTGACTAAGCTGCTAGCTAGTTAATTAACCACGCCTATTAAGGGTCGGTTGCACGGGCGCAGCCCGGGCCCAATCTAAGGCCCAGCCCGTAACACTAGGACGTTTATATATTACGTTCTGTAATAATTACCGCCTTTAAAGGAAAGACGATAACGTCCTTATTATTTATAAGATAGGACCTCCTTAGTTTATTTAGCTAGTAGCTAAAAGCTACGCACGCTTATATTATCACGCGCGCTTAAGGGGAGCCTTATTTCCGTATAGACTTATAGGTCTACTTTTTCGCGCGGGGATTAAACCTACGTTAAGGGAATTGCTACTATTTACTATAAAGAAATAGTGCGATAATACTATACTACTAAAAGGTCTCGCCCCGGCCTTAGTTAAGGGTCGGGACGCTAATTATCGTCTATATACTTAGCTTTTATATATTAATATATAAGTAGCTAGGACGCTTATATCTTATATTTTATAATAATAAGTATATAAACTTCTTATAATAATTCGTATAAAAAGAGTATATAGTTATAATAATATAAGTAAAAGAGAAAGATATAAGGCTAATTGCTTATATAAATAAAGCGGATAACTTTATACTTTAAGCTAAAAGTAAAATAAATAAAAGTAAAGTTTAGCTAAAACCTAATTTAAACTTAAGCTAAGATATACTTAAAAAAAAGTATAACTAGTTATTATATTTAATAAGTAAAAAATATAAAAGCGATAAAGAGTAATATTATAAAAAGATAAAAAGTACTAATTAGTATTTTAAGTTATAAAAAACGGCGATTAATTTCTTTTTTTAAAATACTAATTAAAAGTTTAAGTAAGTAAGTATATAATTATAAAAAAGCGCCTTTACTTTAAAAACTACTTATAAGTATTAAGTAAAGCTTAGTACTTAAAGGGAAAAAGAAAATAAAGAGCTAAATAAGCTTTAAGTATTAATCGCTTAGCGAATATATAACTTAATATTAGTAAGATACTTAAAGTATAAAAAGATACTTATAATATTAACTTAAAAGTTCTTTTAGCTAAGCTAGTAATTAATAGTACGCCGGCTTATTATAAACTATAAACTATATAGTAAAAGCTATATATAAAAGCAACTCCGGAAAAGGCTTTTTTTAGCTAATACCGCCCCTTATATAGCTATTTATATACTTAATAATAAACTTTATAGTTAAGCTACTTTTAATAAAAACTAAAAGCTTTAAGAACTGCTAAGTAGTATTAAATAGATTAATAAAAGCAATAATATTAAAAGCAATATTAATAATTAAAGTAATAATATATACTATTAAGTTCTTATAATTTTACTTCCGCTTTTATAAAATACTAAAGTTTATTATTTTAAACTAAAGAATAAACTAAATAAAGCAATTTTAGCGGGAGTTTAATTAATAAACTAAGGGTTAAAGAAAACTAAGTTAAGCTTACTACTTATAAACTAATAAAGCAATAAAGCGCGCGAACTAAGAAATATAAATATACTTTTACGTATATATTTACTATAAGTAAGATAACTAAGAGTTATAGTTACTTTATACTTAAGCGGTATTAAATAATGAAATAGTAATAATAATAAGCACAAGCTTTTTGTTTATAATATATAAATATAGTATTAAGCTAATTTAGATTATGTAAAAAAGGGACTGCTTATACTAAATATAAAAAGCGTATAAAACCTTATATAAAGAATAAAAAAGGTTACTAACTTCCTTTAAATAGCAATCGCTATATTATAAGTAAGATAAAAAAAGATAGTAAACTAATTACGTATACTAGTAAAAAGACTTTAAGTAAGTAATAAAGTATAGTTAAATATAAAGAAATATATTATAAATAGGCCTTACTAAAAGCTTAACTAGCTATACTAAAAGTATATAATAATAAAAGTAATTAGCTTATATATAGTAAAACTTAATATACTAAGAAGGGTATATAAAAAACTATATATAAAGTTTTTTTACTATATAGTAAGTAACCTTTTACTTAGCTAAGTAGTAAATAATTAATAGCTACTACTAATAATTAAAAAAGATAATAAACTAAAGTATATTATAAAGAAGATTTAATAAGCTTAGTAAAAGCAGATTAAAACAAGGAGGTAATATTAAGTCTTTATAAAGTAGTATAAGTATACTAACTTAACTTAGTAGCTAATTTATAACTTTAAAGATATAATTACTTTAAAAAAGTTTAAAGGATAGTATAGTAATATAATAAAGAGTAATAAAAGTAAGGTAGAGGAGTAATAGTAAATAAAGCTAAGAAGTAAGAGAAAAGATAAAGAAGATAGCGGGATAAAAAAGAAAAATAGAAAAAATAAAAAAGAGTTTTAAGCTATACTAAGTAAATGTTAAAATAATTTTAAACGATACGTATAATAAAGATATACTATAAATATATACTAAGTATAAATAACGATAAAATAAAAGTAAGATATAATAAAATATAATAAGATATAAAGTAAATATAGATAAAACATATAAAGAACTACGACTTAATATAAGTAAACTACTTATTACTAGCCGATATTAATAAATTAGCTTTAAATATTAAAGCGTATTTAAGCTTAGCGCGCTATAATAGCAGTATAAGCTAACTCTGCGTATTATAATAGTTATTATTAATATCTTACTAGTTAGTATTTATTAAAGATTAAAGAATATATATATAAGTTAATATAATAGTTTTAAAACGTTTTTTAAGACATATAGTTTTAAAGCGCGTTTAAAATAGCGATTATATTATAAATATATTAATATCGCGTTAATACTATATTATATATAGTCTAAAGAGAAAGATATATAAGTAAATAGTATAAACTAATATAAGTATAAGTAAAATAGTTAAAAGCTTAAAGTAAAGCTTAATTTTAATAAGCTTTATACTAAGTATCTATATTAAAAAACGCTATATATATAATATATATAAAGTAAAGGGGGCGCTATATAGGAATACCGTATATTACGCTTTATTTATTACGCGATAATAGTAAGCGCGAAGATTAATATAAAGGCAATAGTATATAATCGCTAAGTATATTAAATAGTATAGTATAAAAAGACGCTAATAAACTAGTAAGAGATAGAGTATAAAGGACTAAAGTAAATATATTAAAGCGTAGTATAGCGGAACTATTATAAAAAAAGGCGTAAAAGAAAAAAGAAAAAAAAAGAGTATAAAAGTATTTATACTTAAAAAAGAAAAGCGGTAAAAAGGTAAAACATACTTTAAGTACTATTAAAAGCAGTATTAAAAAGGGGCGCGTTATACTGCCTTAGTATTATTAATAATAATATAACAGCGTAAGTAAGTAAGTATATAATGCTTTTAATGCTATAGTATAGTATTATTTAAGGAGAAATATTAATATATTATTATAAGTATAATTAGTTATTATAAGTATAATAAGTTATTATAAGTATAATAAGTTATTATAAGTATAATAAGTTATTATAAGTATAATAAGTTATTATAAGTATAATAAGGGTAATTATACTAATTAACATTAAGCGCGGAATAAAGAGTAAGGCGGCGATATTATATACTTAATATATATTACCTTAAAAAAGGGATAGTATTATAAGCTATATTATAGTAAAAGCAATAATTATATTATAGTAAATACCTTAAAGTTAAGCTTATATATAGCTAAAGTTATATATAACTTTACTTAAACTTAGCTTAAGTTAAGCTTAAACTTAACTTAAATATAAGCTACTTAAGCGACTTTTATAAGTAAGAAGCTATATAGCTTAAATAAAGTTCTTTTTTTTTCTTTATCTTTAAATAAATAATTATTTAGCTTTATACTATTAAACTAAGTACATATTAATAGAAGGTTAGTATTATCTTTTTTTCTTATTAAAGACTATAATATTAAATTTTTT
The DNA here is from genome assembly GCA_027405785.1 of Ophiocordyceps robertsii. Classification (NCBI taxonomy): domain Eukaryota; kingdom Fungi; phylum Ascomycota; class Sordariomycetes; order Hypocreales; family Ophiocordycipitaceae; genus Ophiocordyceps; species Ophiocordyceps robertsii. The sequence goes on along the minus strand of JAPEBW010000379.1, from coordinate 6,031 downwards.
TTTAAGGAGTAAGGTCTTTTTAATAGCTTTATAAAAGCCGTATATACTTAGTAATTATAATCTTCTTTTAATTAAGAAGCTATACTTTATAGATATAGCTATAAAGCCCTTTAAAACTTATAAGTCTTCTTTTTTATACTTTAAGGCTTATTTTAGCTATCCTAGCTATTATTTATTATAGCTTAGTTATATATATAATATAACTTTAAGTTTAAATATATTAAATATAGTATTTATAAAAAACCTTAATCCTTTTAAGTAAAGCTTTTAGCGGCGCTTTCTTTAAGGCTATGCCGCGTATAAGTAAAAGGTTCGTTATATATATAGTTATTTTTATATACTAAAAGTAAAGAAAATTTAGTAGCCTTATTTTAATATATATTACCTTTATAGACTTTATAAGCGTGCGGCCGGCTTCTTTTATCTTACTATTTTACTAAGAAGTATAAAGTACGTTATAGCATAGTATAAAGTAATGCTCCTTTAACTAAGCCTTTATCTTCTTAATATAAAATTCTATTATATTATTAAAGGCTAGCACTTAACTTAAGGCGCTAGTAGCGCTATTTTTAACTTATAACTTTTAAGCCTTTATTATACTAAAGGCTTAATATTATATAAGCGAAAATAATACTAAATAGAATTTAGAAAATTTATTAATACTATAAAAGTAGTAATTAATACTTTTATAGCCTATAAGCTTAAATTATAAGATATCTTAATATATAAATACAAAGAACGCTTAAGCTATTATACTTAAACTACGACTAATTATTACGTCCGCTTTCTTTAAGTAGTATACTTTAAAATAAAATCTCTTAGCCTTTTTTTTATTAATCTTAATATTAGCCTTATTATACGCCTTAAGAATCCTCTTTAAGCCTATATAGCTAAAGCGGCGATATGTTCTTTCGTAATCTATATATCGCTATTATAAGCTAGGCCTTAAATAAACCTTAGGCTACGCTTATATAACTAACCCTTAATAGGCGTCGTTAATTAACTAGCTAGCAGCTTAGTTAATTCGTTTTTTTTTGCCTTGCCGCCGTTTTACGTAGTAGATTTATTAAATAGCTACCTTATAGCACGAATAGTAGTATAACTACTACTTTAACCTTATTAAGGCTAACTTATTATAGTTAACTAAGCTATAATAAAAAGTCTTAAGTTTAAGACCTACTAACGTACTATTAAGGACGGCCTAAGCTTATAGCTACTAAGAGCTGCTAGCTAAGGGAGACAACTTATTAGCCTTACCTTAAGGTAAGCGGGGTAAAAAGAGAGTAGTATTACGGGCTAGGCCTTTAATTAAGCCCGGGCTACGCTTATATAAACCTTTAATAAGCGTAGTTAATTAACTAGCTAGTAGCTTAGTTAATTTGTCTTTTTCTTCCTTGCCGCTATTTAATATAGTAGTTTTATTAAATAGCTGCCTTATAGTATAAATAGTAGTATAACTACTACTTTAGCCCCGTTAAAGCCGACTTATTATAATCGCTAAAAATATACTAAGGCTATAAAGCTAAGGGTTATATATATACTTCTTAGTTTTATATTTAAGATTATTATAATATATATCTTTTAAGTGATATTATAAACCTTAGTTTTAAAAAGTATATAAAATAGCTATTTCTTACTATTATTAAGCTTAATACCTTACTCCTTAAAATACTAATTATTAATAAGGTTAGCTAGTAATATTAGCACGTAATTAACGTTTAATAGCTTTAATATAATACTGCTAATAATAGTTTTTATAGTTTTTTTAGCTTTTACTTATAACGGGCTGCTATTTAAAGATATTATTAAAAAGGGGTTAATAGCTTTTATATTAATAAACTATTTTAAGTTATTAAAGTAGTAAGTAGTATATTTTAAGTTTATAATAGCTTTATCTTAAATAGGCTTATACTTATTTATAACCCGCTTAAAAAGCAGCCGTTTAATTCGCTACTAGCCGTTATAATAGCTATATTGCCCGCTTAATTTCATTTATTATTACTTACGTTCTTTATAGCTTAAAATATCTTTTAAAACTTAAGGGCCTTATTAAGATACTTAGTTTAATAGTTTAGTTTTTTATATATAACTTTTCTTAGCTTAATATAGTAACCGCACTTTAAGACTATAGTCTCCTTAAAGGTATTATATTTCTTACTAAGTTTACTTAAGCTATTATTCTTATTAAAGTTATTACTTTCTTTAAAGCTTTTAATATTACTTTTATTACTATTACTAAGACTCTTATATTTACTAAAAGCGGTATTATCTAAAACCTTTAACTTTTTAACTTTAGCTACTTTTATAAGCTATTTATATATCTTATTTTTTAAGACGTAATTCCCGCATTATTAATTATAAGCCTAGTTATTAAACTAATTAAAGTAATACTTTTAAATACCTTTAAAGGCTATAATAATAAAAAGTCATTTTAAAAGACTCCTTTTTACTGCGATAAGCTAATCTTAGTATTAATATAGCTTTTTTATAAACTTTTTTATACTAATAAACTTCTTTTTATTTATATTAATAAATTTTAAAAAGGTAGCGTAAAATATAACCTTAAGAACCTTTATAAAAGACTCTTTAATTTAGTTTATAGTTTTTTTACGGTTATATAAGCTTTTTACCCGTTTATAAAAAGACCCCTTATCTTAAGCGTAATACTTATAATAATACTATACTTCGCTGTCTTATTATCCTTTTTTTAAACTTTAAACTTAAATATACTTACTAAACGTATTACCTTAATATAATTAAGGAAGCCTTTTAAGTCTTTTACTTTAAAAGTAATCGTAAGCTTTATTATTTACAAATTATAATTTTCTTAGCCTTAAATCTTATTTATATTAGCCTTATACCCTTCTCTTAAAGCCGTAAATACTATCGTAGATTTAAAGTTAAAAAAGGTTATAAATCTACTAGCAGCGGCTATTTTACTATACTAAGTCGTCTATATAGCAGATTTTCTACCGCAGGTAATATAGATATAAAGTTAGCTATATATAGCTATAAGGTTAGCTATATATAGCTATAAAGTTAGCTATATATAGCTATAAAGTTATATCCTTATTAAGCGTATATATCGCATAGTATATCTAGTACTAGTTAAGGCTATTAATTTATATTATTATTATAAGTAGCGATAGCTTTAATCTCGGGCTACCGCTCTAACACCTTAGTCTTTAAGGGCCTACGGGTTAAGAGGTTTAAGAAAGCAAGGTAAAAAGGTTAAGTTAATTATAAAGTCTATAAAAGAGCAACAACCTATAAAAAAGGAAGCTTTAAAAGATAATAATAGTATTTAGCTAGCTAAGAAGGAAAATATATATAAGGGGTAGCTTTATATATATATATAGCTAACTCCTATAAATAAGGGCTAGGGCTACGCTTAAGGCTCTCGTAGTAAATAAAGTATAAGGCCTTAGCGTATATACTCCTTATATATATAATATATATAAAGAAGCATTTTAAAAGTCTTAACTAAGTAAGGGGGGTGTAAGGAATAAGGGAGCTAGGGTTAAGGGGGGGGGTAAAAAAAGATAAAGGGTTAAAATAAAAAGGTTATAAAGCAAGGTTAAAAGGTTAAAAGTTAAGGGTTAAAAGTAAGGGAAAAAAGCCGGCAGGCTATTAATTATTTATTTATGTATATATAAATATATAAAGGTCTTATAACGTATAAATTACGTATTTATTATAGGCTATACTATAGTAAGAGCTATAGTTATACTATAGCGAATACCTTAAAGTTAGGCTAATATATAGCTAAAGTCGTATATAACTTTCCTTAAACTTAGCTTAAGTTTAGCTTAAACTTAACTTAAGTATAAGCTACTTAAGCGACCCTTATAAGTAAAAACCTACGTAGCTTAAAGAACGGTTTCCTTTTTCCTTTCTTAGCTTTAAATAAATAATTATTTAGCTATATATTATTAAATTAAGTATACGCTAGTATTACGTACTATGCTATAATAAGAGCTGTAGTTATATTATAGCGAATAACTTAAGGTAGGGCTAACGTGTAGCAAAAGTTATATAGGACTCTACCTAAACTTAGCCCGACCTTAACCCGAACTTAACCTAAGTACGGGTTACTTAAGCGACCCCTATAAAGTAAGAAGCTACGTAGCCTAAGTGGAGATTTCCCCTTATCTCCTTAGCTTTAGATAAATAATTATTCGGCCACGTGCTACTAAACTAAGTATACGCAGGCCTTTAATAGCCGGCTTTTAATATATTTAAAGCTCTTTTTTAATAAAGTTATATAACTTAAAAAGAAACTTGCTATTAATAATATAGCGTAAGTAAGAAAGCTACTTAGCGTAAAGTGGCTATGCTTAAAAAAGGTAAAAAGAAGGGCTAAAAAAAGCTAATATCTAAATAAAAGTCAAATAAGTAATTCTTTTACTATAAGTAAAGGCCGTTAAAATAAGCTACTAAGTTCGAGCTAGCTAGTAGTAAATCCAATAGCTCATAGTTTAATTTAAGGCCTTAATATAAAAGCTAAAAAAGATAGCAAAAATATATATATAAGGAGGGGCCGGCTTACTAACTAGTAGCTTTATACTACCTTATAATATAATAGTAAGGGCCGTAATACCCGCAATAAAAAAAAACGTAATAAAGAAAAAAGACTAGTAAAAGCTACTTTTAGCGCTAAAAAAGTTTAATAACTAGTATCGCTACTTTATGCCTTAAGCATAATATATATAAAAGAAGTATAAGATCGATTAAAACTTCTTTTTAAGCTTAAAAAAGGTCTTTTACTTAATCTATAATTGCTTAAATATAAAACAATAGCAAACTATAGCAATATACTATAATATTAATACTAATTAAGGTTACGATTAATAAGAGTTCCTTAAGTACCTTGACTTTTTTTACTTTAATATTAATATTTAATCGTAAGCTATAGCGGCTATTTGTATAATTAAATAAAGCGAATACTAAATGTTTATAGTGTTTCTTTTAAAGTTTAAATTAAGGCTTTTTAAAGCGGGAGGGGGGTTATAGTTATATAATATTTAAATCGTATTTTTAAAGGGCGCCTTAAGCCTTTACTTTAAGAAAGTACTTATAATAGTTAATCTTTTAACCTTAAGCTTTTTAGTAAATATAAATTAAGTCGCGTAAATCGCAGTAAAGCTAAAAAGAGTTTAGTAAACTAAGTAGCCGTTTTAAGGTTAGAAAAAGGCAATAAGAAGGGCAACTTAAGACTAAAAGAACTTAAAGACTAATACCTTAATAAGTAAAATTAACGCTATAACTTAGCTAAGAGGAGGATAAAGCCGGCTTAATATATAAAAGTATTTTACTTAAAAGATAATAAAGTATATTGCCCGCTTTTATAAAATAAAAGGGACCTTATAAGTAGCTATAGCTACGGCTAAGGAGGTAACTAAAGTAGACTTTAATTTAAGAAAAAAGGAACCTTAGCGCGAAGTTAAGCGCTAAAAAAGAAGAAGAAATAGTAAATAGCTTAAAGATTAATTAAAAAGCACTTTATACTAAACTTAGTACTAATTAAGGTTAGTATTAATAAGAAAAAAAGGCTTAATATACTTATAGATATAAGCTATAACTACTATACTATTATAGTATAGTAGTTATAGCTTATATCTATAAGTATATTAAGCTTTTACTTCCGCTTTTATAAAATACTAAAGTCTATCGCCTTAAACTAAAAAACGAACGAAATAAGGTAGTTTTAATAAAAGTTTTACTAATAAACTAAAGTTTAAAAGAAACTAAGTTTAGCTTACTACTTATAAACTAAAAAAGCAATAAAACGCGTAAATTAAAAAGTGTTACGGAACGTAAGATATAAGCGCTCCGGCTACTCGTATGTCGGTATGTAAGATATAAGCATATAGACGATAATTAACGTCCCGACCCCTAACTAAGGCCGGGGCGAGACCTTTTAGCAGTGCGGTATTATCGCACTATTTCTCCGTAGCAAATAGTAGCAATTTATTTAGCGTAGGTTCGATCCCCGCGCGAGAAAGTGGACCTATAAGTCCGTACGGAAATA
>JAPEBW010000378.1:0-58001 GCA_027405785.1 Ophiocordyceps robertsii | reverse complement strand
GGCAGACGGGAGGCTTAGGGAGGAGGAGGATGGGGGGGATGCAGGCTGATGGACCGCTGTGCCGCGATGCCTGGCAGGCGGTACCTACCCTCCGTCCGCCGCAGATCCCTCTGGCTCATCACAGTGCTGCTGCAGTACCTGCTGGCGGGCGAGGTACAGAGTCATGCACATGAAATGGCTGGACCAACGGGTACCGTGGCTACCAACTGGGGCCAGCTTACCGCCCGGGTGCATTGCACGCTAGCACCGCAGGCACTACGATGTACCTATTCGTACACCACGGGGGGATGGCAGGCAATGTTAGGCTCTGTCTGTCTGGTAGCGCCGGCGGGGCTGCGGCTGCTGAGTCCTGGCGCGAGGTGACAGAATTTCGACAAGAGAGCGCAAGGGCGAATGAGCGCGTCAGCAGCGGCTGACTTGGCCGTGTGATGGAATGGGACTTTTGCTGAACCGCGGATGGAAGCTCGAGCCAGACCCAGCCCGCATATCGTGCGCGTACAGTGAGTCCTTGCGGATGCTGTGCCGTGCATTAGCTTGGCTGGGCAGCTTCTGTGGCTTGTGCATTGCGGCGCCCAGGAAAGCGCGTCTTCGGTACGTGCGCATGAACCCAAGGCACACACAGCCCTTTTGCTTTGTGCACGCGAGTATAAGTATTCCTCATCGACTCCCAAGTACCAAAGACCATAGGTACCTAGGTAGCACCTACAGTACCTAGGCACGAGACTTCAAAGTGCTGGTTCCCGTGCGCATACAGTACCTATATACTAGCACTCCATGCCTATGTACCTACCTACTCCCTACTAGGCATGCAACGTTTCCAGCCTGGCCACCCCTATCGCCCTCCCACAACTGGCGTCCAAAACTCGATGCCAGCCAAGGCACAGTCCGATCTGGAACTTGTAGAGCCAATTAGCATCATGCAGTGCCTCGACTACGCAGACCCCATCGCCGGGAGCTTTCTCAAGGGTTTTCGTCGGCCACAGGGTAGGGCATCTGGCTCTGATCAAGCTGGCGAGGAGCCTCCCGGGTACTGACCGAGTCTTGTAATTTTCTTTTTTTTTCGAGGGCTCCGGCCCCACTCGCACGCGCTAAAACGAGGGCCCTGCCACCGCTAGGTAGGTGTCTACGTACCTAATGCATTGCAATGGCCTGAAGCACGGGTGGAGTCGATCTCCAAACAGCCGGAGGAATGACCAGCTCAGTGCGGTGGCCGTCTCATGCTTTGTTCGTACAAAGCACAAAGTGCCACACTCGGTGTTTTCCCTGCGGATACCAGCGACGTGACGAGGCCTGCACAGTGCTGCCTACAGAGGACTAAAGCGTCAAGGGCACGCAAGTGGGGTTAGTGGTTGGTGATGGGGTCAAGCGTGAGCTCGGAGCTTTGAACACCTACGAATACATACATACTTTATGTACTGTACCTACCCGGAGGCTACCCAAAGCACATACTGGCAAAGGGAGCGACACGGCTGTATTCACTGCAGTTTTGTTCGGGGGGCTCACGCAGACCGTCGACCTGATGGGCTGCCTGATGCCGAGGCTGCTCGCATTTGCTTAAACAGGGCCCCTTCACCAAGGCAGCACCCGCATGGGCCCCCACCGCTTACGTCTTCGTGGGGAAGCGGGAAGCATGTGTCCGTCCTGGTACTCTCCAAGATAGAAGTCAGGTGGCTGTGCCCGAAGATGCAGACACGGAAACTCCAGCAGCCCCAGGCTAAAGACGGGTAGGTACGTACACGAGCCTGTTTCAAACAGCGGCAGGGAAATAAGCTTCAGCTACGGAGTATGTACAAAGGCCTTGGCCAAGACTGCACTCAGTCATCACGTACCTGCGAATACTGTACAGTGCAAGTATGTATGAATTCCAGGCCACTCACTCACTCATCGCGTTGCTTCGGGCGGCCTAGCCGAGCACCCACAACTACCCGTAGACTCACATGGGCTTCCTGACCTGCCGCCGTGAACCCACTCATTCTGACAAGCTTGGCCCACGGACCCCGGAAGATGAAAGGCTCCATTGCACTTCAATTTGATGCTTCTTCCTGGAGCGCCCCAGTACTTACGGTTGCTGTTTTAACACGAGAGCAAGTGAAGCAGACGAGGCCGCCTCCAACTTGACGCTGTACGGGCCACATGTGCCAGCCCGTAGAGGAGACATCTTCACGAGCACGTCCCAAAGCCATTCGGGAGCCGGCGGAACCGATATCCAGGTCGTGGCCATGCCCTCTTTTTCAACTTGTACAATTTCAAGGGCCAAACGTGAGATTGCTTGCTCAGCCGGTTCGGTGACCAACAGAAGGCCGCTCCTTCCAATTGTAGTCGTCGTACGTATGTACATACATACAGGGGGACTTTGATCAGCGTGGCGGCCAACGTGACACCTCGGCACGCAATTGGCCGCGATCCAGACCGACGCCCACGAGCGCACAACAAGGCTGCGCATTGTGTGGTTGGTCGCCATTGTTCGCATTGCTGACACCAGCTGGCAGACGAGGCGAACGCTGCAGCATCATATGCGGAAACCCGGGGCTATGTACTCTGTACTATCGAGCAAGGCATTGTGCTGCTCTCGTGCCCATCTTCATTTGTCGGACTTACTCTGCAGTATGTACTTGGCCACCTGGTATTCGTAAGGGATCTCGTTGTCGGTCGGCCTTGGAGCATATTGCCACGACGGGCAATGCAGCGCAACGGCCGCCCATGGATGATTGGCCACGGCGACCGAGGTGGGCAACCGCCGCTTCGCATCAGCTGGCCATTTTAGCCGAGGCGATGCTCGATTTGGATCAGAGGTCCCCGACGGACGGGATCGCGGGGTCGCTCACTATCTTGACAGGCCACGCTCGCCTTCGGAAGCCGGCCGCTCGAGCATCGGCAGCATCTCTTTGCTAACGTGTCGAGAGACAGCAAACGCCTGACTCGTTACCGTCTATTGTCACACGGCTGAGCAGATCGGAACCCGGAAAACACTTTACTGTAAACATTGCCTGCCTACCTACCTACTGGGTACCAGTAGGCAGTACGGATACCGTGGGTATTCATCGAGCATCCGTGGTTGCAACCATCCAAGTTTGAAGCACTCCCTCCCTACCTGGAGAACAAAGGTACAGAGGAGCGTCAAAATAGCCTGCATAGACGCAACGCCTCACTTGCCCTCCCTGCCCGTGACGATGTTGGTCAGCCAAGCTGATTGGAAGCTTCCTGGCATCGTCAACCTCCATTTTTTTTTTAAATGCCACGAGTACTGGGTACAAGGGAGCTGTGTCCGCCCCTTGCCGTTTCCGCGCAATCGCCACAAGTACCTTCTACAGAGCCCACCCGCCTCCCGCCCACCTGGAGCGCCTGCCAGCTGGCAGGCTGCTGCTAGGCTGCTGCTGCCCCCAAGCCAAGGGCTCCGTCAGCTGCCGTACCTCGTCAGATGGTAGGTCGACGCAGCAATTCATTTCTCTGCCTCTCAACCTTATCCCTCTCGCGGATGCCGACACCATCGCTGCGCCGTCTATCATGGGCTGGTGCCTCTTGAGCACACCATAGTGCCCCCCTTGTTGAGACCCGAGACCATGACTGTCATATTGACCCAGCCAACTCAATCACCGCGCTTGTCCCCACCCCAGCCCCGACTCACCGCGACCTCGTCCGAGTCGCCATCGACACAATCGGCTCTTCAGCGCCACGGAGCCTCGTCGCAGCCGCGGCCACTCAATCATCGGCACGCGGCCCGGGGAAAGCCTGTGGAGATGACGCTGCGATCCGATATGCACGGCTCGCTTCCCTCCAACGCCACCACCAACGGGGAGACGTCGAGATTCAGGGCTGAAGGCGACAGCAGCCCCGACCAGGACGCATCCTCCAACGGCGGTGACAGGCGGCCATCCAGCGCACCCGGCAGGGAGAATGGAGTGCCGCCACCGGCCGAGGTCCGAGACGACCTGGAGACTGAGAGACCAAAGCGCCCGGCCAAGCCCCTGCTGCACCGATCCAAGAGCGAATACGCACCCCGCCAAGCCGACGATTCGGAACCCGAGGACGAAATTCGCGAGTGGGGAGCTCGACACGGCTTCGAGGACCACTACCAGTCAGAACACATCATATCTCAGCTCGTAAACGTACGTTGCGCCTTTCCTCTACCTCCGCTTGCCCCGGACCATGTGCTCTGTGTTTCCCGCGATATGGGTGTTGGCCCGTCAACACTGCTGGCCGACGAGGCTGTCAGGCGCGGCACGCGTTTAGGGCCGGCGATTCAACAAATCGGTCCGGGGCTCGTGGTGGCAAACACCTCTTCCTCCCTTCTCCGACTGCTACGCTCGGCATCCAGCAGCTGCTCGTCCGACATGAAGTTCTAGGAGCAACCCATGCGGGAGCAGCTCGAGAGCTGGGTGGATCTGTGGGAGGAGAAAAAACGTGCTGACTTCTCCTCCCAGAACTGGTACATGTATTTCACCGACAAGCGCCACGAGACGACTGGCAAGCCAAAGCCCCTCGAGTACGACCTCCAGGATTGGCGCCAGAGAGACAGGCTCAAAACCGTCTCCGCCGCACTGGCAGTCTGTCTCAATATTGGCGTTGAGCCACCCGATCAGCTCAAGACGACGCCCGGCGCGAAGCTCGAGGCCTGGACCGACCCTACCATCCCTCCCATACAGAAAGCGCTTGAGAACATTGGCAAGGCCCTTCAGGCCCAGTACGAGACGTTGGCTATCAGGGCCCGCTACAAGCAGTACCTGGACCCGTCCGTCGAGGAGACCAAGAAATTTTGTGTCTCGTTGCGCCGCAATGCCAAGGACGAGCGCGTTCTGCTGCACTACAACGGCCACGGCGTGCCCAAACCAACGGCTTCGGGCGAGATCTGGGTCTTCAACAAGACGTATACGCAGTATATCCCCGTCAGCCTGTATGATCTGCAGCATTGGCTGCAGGCACCAACCATCTTCGTCTGGGATTGCTCTGAAGCCGGCAACATCCTCAACAACTACCACCGTTTCGTCGAAAAGCATGAGGAGGAGGAGGTGGAAGCGGCCGAACGAGATCCTCACTACGAAAAGACCAGCTTCCGACCCTACATTCACCTGGCTGCCTGTGCGGTCAAGGAGAACCTACCTACGAATCCTCTTCTGCCGGCCGATCTTTTCACTGCGTGCCTCACAACCCCAATTGAGATGGCGCTCTGGTTTTTCGTCCTCCAAAACCCGTTGAAAACGAATCTCACACCGGAACGTGCCAAGCAACTCCCCGGTCGACTTCAAGAAAGGCGGACTCCTCTAGGTGAGCTGAACTGGATTTTCACAGCCATCACCGACAGCATTGCTTGGACGACCCTCCCTCGGGATCTGTTTCGCAAGTTCTTTCGTCAAGACCTCATGGTCGCCGCCCTCTTCCGGAACTTCCTCCTGGCCCAGCGCGTCATGACCGTATACGGCTGCCACCCACAATCCTACCCTGCCCTGCCCGACACCCATCAACATCCCCTATGGGAGACGTGGGACCTGGCAGTGGACATGGCACTGGCGCAGCTTCCGATGCTGGAAAAGAAGGAGAGTGAAGGCGTCGAGTACGAGTATCAAAACTCCACCTTCTTCACCGAGCAGTTGACGGCGTTCGATGTCTATCTCACCCGGGGGGACGCCATGGCGCAGAAGCCGCCCGACCAGTTGCCCGTTGTGCTTCAGGTGCTACTGAGCCAGCAGCACAGGGTTCGCGCGCTCATCCTGCTCGGCCGGTTTTTGGATCTCGGGCCGTGGTCTGTTCAGCTGGCCCTCAGTATAGGGATCTTCCCCTACGTTCTCAAGCTCCTGCAATCTGCGGCGGCGGAGCTGAAGCCCGTCATGGTCTTCATATGGGCCAGGCTCATCGCCGTGGACATTTCCTGCCAGCAGGACCTCATCAAAGACAGTGGATACAGCTACTTTGCCCAGATTCTCAAGCCGTCCGAGGGGCTCCCGGTGGTCGACAGCGACGAGCACAAGGCCATGTGCGCCTTTATCCTCGCAATGCTGTGCAAGGACTACAAGAACGGCCAAATGGTCTGCAACCAGACAGACATCATGTCCTACTGCCTGGCTCACCTCCAAAACGCAAACAACCCGCTACTGCGACAGTGGGCATGCCTGTGCATCAGCCAGCTTTGGCAGGGTCTTCCTGAGCCAAAATGGCGCGGCATTCGAGAGAATGCTTACGTGAAGCTGGCGTACCTGATACGCGATCCTTGTTGCGAAGTTCGAGCCGCCATGATTCATGCCATGACGACGTTTCTGGGGATCCCCGACTTGACGGAAGAGGTTGCCCGGATCGAGGAATCAATAGCCTGGACGATCCTAGACATGGGCACGGATGGCAGCCCCATGGTTCGCAAGGAGTATCTGGTCTTCCTGTCGCACTTCATCACCCGCTTCGAGAATAAATTCATGGTGGCGGCGTTTGAGCAGCTTCAGGAGGAAAAGGACTACCTCTGGTTCCCGCCTCAGGACGACGGGCAGGACCACAAAATGGGACTTCACTACGCGAGGCCGGAAAACAGGAACAGGGACGGCACCATCAAGGCCACGGCGCATGGCTTGTCCCACAATACCGTGTACATGGCGTGCTGGAAGCACGCCCTGATACTGAGTGTGGACCCTCATCCAGAGGTGCAACGCGAGGCGACCATCATCGTCGACTACGTGCACAATGCGCTGCTGAACTCGAGCATAAGCGAGCCGGCCCAGAGCATTATGCGAGATATTCAGCGGAGGGCAAACAAGGCGGCACGGAGGCAGGCTGCCAGTGCCATGCAGAGAAACTCGCTCAGGGGCATGCCAAGCACGCCTCCGGTGTCTTCCCCGAGTCTGCTGCGAAGGACTGCGAGCCTGCTCTTCCCGTCATTCATTGGGAATGAGGACAGGTCGATTCCAGGCACTCCCCCCAGCCCCAGGCCGCCCCGGTCCCCTTCGGCCAAGATCCCCCCGGACCAGATGTCTGCGCCCCCGGAGCAAAACGACCAGTCACACGCCCTCGCGTCGTACAACGTTGCGCGCGAGCCCCTCTCTGGTGCGTACGAGGAGCGGGATCTCGCGAAACTGCCAAGCCTGCCCCTCAAGAGCGGGTTCCTCGAGTGGTCTATCGAGTACTTTCGCGAGCCGCAGATGAAGGCCAGCGAAGCGGACGAGCCAGGCAGCACTGAATACAACGAGCGCCTATGGCGAAGAGCGCGAAACGAAACCCTGCTCAGGGAGACGCAGCCGCTCAAGCAGCTCGCCGGCAGCCACAGGTGGAATAACCAGCTCGGTATCGTGAACAACGGCGCTCAGCCGGCCAAGATGACATTTCATCAGTACGAGGACCACCTGGCGGTTTCGGACGACGGCAACACCGTGTACGTCTGGGACTGGAAGAAGCAGGGCCGTCTGAGCAAGTTTTGCAACGGAAACCCCGAAGGGTCCAAGATTAGCGACATGAAGTTCATCAACGAAGACGACCAGGCCTTCTTGCTGACGGGGTCTTCGGACGGTGTGATTCGCGTCTACCGCGACTACGACTCTGACAAGACGATTGAGCTCGCGACGTCTTGGAGGGCTCTGACGCACATGGTCCCCAGCAACGTAAACTCGGGCATGGTGTTTGACTGGCAGCAAGTGACGGGTCGCGTCCTGGTGGCGGGCGACGTCAGGGTAATTCGGGTTTGGTATGCCGCGCACGAAACGTGCGTCATGGACATCCCAGCCAGGTCTGGGTCGTGCGTGACGTCGCTCACTTCGGACCAGATGACGGGCAACATGTTTGTCGCAGGCTTCGGGGACGGAGCCGTGCGGGTGTTTGACACGAGGATGCGGCCGCAGGACTCGATGGTCCGGAAGTGGAAGGATGACTCTGACCGGCAATGGATCAAGAGCGTGCACATGCAGCGCGGCGGGCAGAGGGAGCTGCTCAGCGCCAGTCGCAACGGCAAAGTCAAGGTGTGGGATATCAGGATGGACCGGCCGTTGCACGCCATCCAGGCCACTCGCGACACGCTGCGGACCATGTCCACGCATGAGCATTTGCCGGTATTCGCCGTGTAGGTCCAAGGCCATTCCCCCGTGCACTTTGAAGGGGCGCAGGAGTCGCATGTGAACTAACAAGCGGATAGTGGCACGTCTCAGCACTCGGTCAAGGTTTTCAACCTGGACGGCAACCAACTGTCACGCCTAGAGCCGTATTCGAGCTTCCTGCAACAGAACCGCGGGGGGCCAATCTCGGCCACGGCGTTCCATCCTCATCGGCCAATGTTGGCGTGCGCAGCTCGCGGCGACCACCACGTCAACCTGTTTACGTGCGAGAAGGCCGAGCCTCTGCATCTTGGTTAGGAGCCGCACGCGGCTGGGCCTCGGCACGAAGTGCGTCCACGTTCGCTTTAAGCGGGACGGGTAATGGATGAAGTTGACGATGAAGATGGAGCTTGTCGGGTCTCGCTCGACGTCACCACGAGAACACGTAATAATTTCGGTTGATGCCTTGTTGAGCTCATGAGAGGGGATAGCAGAGCTTGGGAGGCGGCGGCGTTGGGAGGCGTGGAGTTGGAGGGGGGGTCTAGGGAGCTTCTTCCATTTGCTGTCCGCCTAGTCGGCGGGAAAGGGTTGCTGCTAGATATACTAACTCTTGACAGCCTTGTCGGCCAATGCAGAGATGGTGTGCAAGCGTGTTGTGTGTCGTGTTGAGTCAAAGGCGTTGCGGCCGCCATCGGAGGAGAGAAGTCACGGCGGGGCGGGGCTCGTCGGGGTACGAGACAAATGTACATGGCGCCCCGCCATCACCGGTCGCCTCTCTCGAGTAGAAATTTGATCCGCAGGCATTTCTCAACCAACTCAGATCTCGTCGTCGTCCAAACTCGGACAGAACCGCCGAGGTAGCACCGTGCCCGTCCAGCCTCGATCGCCTTGCCCAATCGCCATCTGATTGCTGGCCCCGTCCGACGTCTGTCCTCGTTGTTCGTGACAGACAAGAGAAGCATGGCCGACAACGCCGCACCGCCCCCGTCTCAGGCCCCGGTCCAGGACGCCGAAGGAGGCGAGGCCGGCCCGTCCAAGAAGGCGCTCAAAAAGGCAGAGGCCAAGGCCAAGAAGGAGGCCGAGAAGGCCCGCCGCGCTGCCGAGCACCAGGCCAGCCAGGCGGCGGCAAAGGCGGCGGCCGGCAACACCGAGGACCTGGCCAAGGACAACTACGGCGATGCGTTGCCCAAGACCAAGATGGACGCCGAGCGAGTCCACCTGAAGAACATTGGCGACGAGCACATTGGCAAGACTGTCAGGGTGCGGGGATGGATTCAAAACTCGCGGATGCAGGGCGCCAAGATGGCCTTTGTGGAGCTGCGCGAGGAGAGGAACTGGGCCATCCAGGGCGTCATCGCGGCCAGCCCCGACGGACAGCCCGTCAGCCGGCCCATGGTCAAGTGGATCGGCGGCCTCAATCTCGAGAGCTACGTCCTGGTCGAGGCCCGAGTCGAGAAGCCGCTCGAGCCCGTCAAGAGCGTACGCGTCTCCAACTACGAGCTGCACATGACAAAGTGCTACGTCGTCGCGGCCGGGCCCGAGGTCCTGGGCATGGGCCTCGCCGTCGCAAACAAGGCCGTCACCAACTTTGACGACGACGAGGCCGGCCAGGACGCCGTCGAGGAGGCCCGGAAAGGCGTCGAGGCGGCCAGCCTCGACAACATGCCCAGCGCCAGCATGGCCACGCACCTCAACAATCCGGCCATGCACAAGCGCGCCCCCGTGCAGCAGGCCATTGCCGACGTGCGCATGGCGACGCGCAAGCTCTTTGCCGAGTACCTCGACTCCAAGGGCTTCAACCAGTTCGAGCCCCCGTGCCTCATTGGCGCTGCCTCCGAGGGCGGGTCCAACGTCTTTGCCATGCCCTACTTCGAAAGGAGCGCCTATCTGGCGCAGTCGCCGCAGTTTTACAAGCAATTTGAGATTGCGGGCGGGCGCAAGCGCGTGTACTGCATTGGGCCCGTCTTTCGCGCCGAAAACTCCAACACGCCCCGGCACATGACCGAGGTGAGCCGAAGGGGAACCCGGTCGTTGCCGCGCTTACAGGGCACTGGCTGACGTGTATAGTTTACCGGGCTTGATTTGGAAATGGAAATCGAGGACAGCTACCAAGAGGTGCGCGAAATGCTCGAAGGCGTGCTGCTCTACATCTTCCGCGGCCTCGCCGAGCGCTGCGCCCATCAGATTGACCTGGTCCGCGCCGTGTATCCCTCAGAGGAGTTCCTGCTGCCGTCGCCCGGCAAGGAGGTGCGCCTCACCTTTGCCGAGGGCCAGGCTCTATTGCGCGCCGAAGGCCCAGAGGCATACCGCAACGTGAGCGACGAGGAGGACATGTCGACGCCGCAAGAAAAGGCTCTCGGGGCGCTGATCCGCAAGAAGTACGGAACCGACTTTTACGTGCTCGACAAGTTTCCCGAGGGCGCGCGGCCCTTTTACGCGCTCGAGGACCCGGAGAACGCCAAGGTGACCAACGCCTTTGACTTTTTCATGCGCGGACAGGAGATCCTGTCGGGCGGGCAGCGCATCCACGACGCGCGGGTGCTCGAGGCGCGGATCCGCAAAAAGGGCGTCGACCCGGCCAGCCCGGGCATCAAGGAGTACATCGAAGTATTTAGGAGCGTGGGCGTGCCGCCGCACGGCGGAGGCGGCATTGGGCTGGACCGCGTGGTGGCGTGGTATCTCAACCTTCCGAGCGTGCACCTGGCGAGCTACTACCCCCGCACGCCCAAGCGATTGCTTCCTTGAGCCGAGGCGCTCCGAGGGGAGGGTGTGAGGTTGGGGCTCTGAAAGATGGAGGATAGCGGGTGGGTGTGCTCGAACAGAGAGACCTTGGACGGAGGATTGCATCGTTTGCACTGATGTCCCGAGCCGAGTTGGCAGAGGACGGGATAACGGCTCTTGGTGTGGGTACCAGAAGAAGCCATGAGTCGGAGGCGGGAGATGAAGGTCGGGGCGCGGCAGAGGTCCGGGACCCACATGCTGGCTCTTGGCGAACTCGATCGGGGCTCGGGCTCGGGACGGCCCCACCTCGGGATCTTGAACGGGGTGTTATGGGGCGTTGTCGTCTGTACATGCTGTGTGCCGAGCACAGAGTAGATACGAAGGCACTCAAGAGGGATCGCACGCCTCCAACGGGTTCCGCGGGTATCAGCCACTGCTCTGGTCGCCGACGAGGGAGGAATGCCGTGCATGATTGTCTGGGGGGAGAGAGGCGGTACTGTATTCGTAGTACTCTGCTTTATTTGATTCTGCCGCGCCGTCTGACGGATACACGGTAACTCTGTACAACCCTGTGCTCTGTGCCCTGTGCCCTGTGCCCTGCACTCTGCGCTCTGCGCTCTGCACTCTGCGCTCTGTATTCTGATTTCTGTACTCTGTGCCGTCCGTAGTAGCTACCTACCTATATATGTACCTCTTGTCGGCTCCTTTGCTGGCAGGCAGAGCGCCATGATGGCTGGCGCGCCTGCGCGTGTCGCATGCACAGCACGATGCACATCATACTAGGTATCTAGATACCCATCGAGGCCCACGCTGCGAGTCATCACTCGTATGTCCGTACAATGGTACGGCGTGGGATGGGGCTTGACCGGGCGCCGTGCCGCACCGCGAGGCGGTCAATCAGACCAGTCTGTGCGTGTGTATCCGTACTCTGTATTCGTACATGTACGTGCTTGTTGGCCGACCCCCTCCCTCGACGGGGAAGCATTGGATAAAAGGGGCCTGCTTGCCGTCAGGCCCATGCCGTGCGTGTCTCTTGGGCTGAGGGGGCGCACGGATGGGCGTGCCATCTGCGAACCATGGCTCTGGGGGCTTGCATGGCCCATCCCGCATGGCTTGGGGGGCGCGGGACGGACGGCGCGGGGGGGGGGCCAAACCATGGCTGGCGGGGCGGGCATTTACAGCGGCCATGGCGAGAGGTGCCGCCTAAAAGCACAGGGCCCTAAAAGTATGTACAGGGCGATGCGGCACCTGGAGTACCTACGGTAAGGGTGCAAGTACCCAGGTACATACGTACGTACCTTGCCTGGTGGGTGAGCCCGCCGTCGCCCCCCATCCCCTCGGGCCTCCGGCAACAAGAGCCCTCTCTCGAATAACCTCAGACAGCAGCCCCTTGTCGTCGCTGCCCTGGCCTCACTCGCCTCTCGCCGCCGCCGCCGCCATCATGGACTTTACCGGCCAGTATCATCATCACTTCCCCGGCGCCCAGTCGTACCAGGCCTTTGTGCCCATTGACAGCCTGGAGCCGTCGGTCGTGCCGCCGGATGACTTTGGCAACGCCAACACCGCCGCCTCTGCGCCCGTCAGTCTCCCTCTTCTCCTCGTCCTTCTTCTTGGTCATCCTTTGCCGTGTTCCCTGTTCATCCGCTGCTCGCCGCCCCCCCAATCCCTGCAAGACCCTGCCTCGCTCTCCCTCTCTGGGTGCTGCATTCATCACCTGAGCATCATCGTGGCCTCCCCCGCCTTCCATGACCTCCCTCACACCTGTCTTGGGGCCTGGCAATCCCGTGCCCGCAGAGCCCAAAACCCAAAAGCAAGTCAACGGCTCACCGCAGCAATCAAGACATGGCCTCTGCTGACCCGGTCGCCCTCCAAAGCACGACGCCTTTGACGCCGCCGCCGAGCACTACCAGGCTTACGACTTTGCCCCAGGCTACGCCAACCCTGCCCACCATGCTCCTGCTCCTCACCCTCATCATGCCCGGCAGCAGCAGCATCACAACCCGGCCTTTGCCAGTTCTCCCACTCCTCCGCCCCCCGGCAGCTCCACCGCCGTCGCATTTGGCCACCAACGGCCCCAGCTGCCTCCCCCGGCCACCAGCAGCACCAATGGTCGCGTCCCGGCTCTCGATGCCGCCCCGGCCTTCGACGAAATGGCCCCCCTGCAGAGGGGGAGCGACGACGACGACTTTATGACTCCCGCCCAGTCGAGGAGGAAGGCCCAGAACCGCGCGGCGTGAGTCCCCGTTGTCGTCCAATCTCGGCTCAAGTCACTCACCGCCTGTAGCCAACGAGCTTTCCGGGAGAGAAAGGAAAAGCACGTCAAGGACCTCGAGGCCAAGCTGGCCACCCTCGAGGCCGCCCAGCAAAAGTCGTCGGACGAAAACGACCGCCTCAAGCGCGACCTGGACAAGATTGCCACGGAAAACGAGATCCTGCGCGCCACCTCGGCCCTGGGCGGCCGCCGCTACAGCTCCCTTTCCCCCGAGCCCCCCGCCGCTGCCAGGCCCCTGCAGTACACGCCCCAGGACTTTTACTCGAGCATCCTGCAGGGCCATGCCAGCAGGGGCCCCGCCCACCGCGTCGTCACCTCGGAAAGCGGCGAGCGCCTGCTGGCCGTCGGCGCTGCCTGGGACTTTATCATCTCCCACGATCTGTACAAGCGCGGCCTCGTCGACGTGGGCGACGTCAGCGAGCGCCTTAGGCACATGGCCCGCTGCGACGGCCAGGAGCCCGTCTTTCCCGAGAGCACCATCCTGCACGCCATTGAGCAGAGCGTCGCCAGCGGCTCCGATGACTTATTATGATGGGGGGGGGGACTTGCAGTGACCAAGGTAGAGAGCGAAAAGGACGGAAACCAAAGGGAGGAAGGGGGGAGAGTCGACGGGGCTGCGGAGCTGTCCATTTGGCGCTGCCAAGTTCTTGATTTTCCAAACCATGAAAAGCTGCCTTGAGCGGATGAGGGCGTTGCTTGGTTCGCATGGCGTTGGGGGGGGGGGGACTGGGTTTGATGACATCCTTGACATGAGATTCTCGTCTTTGCTTAGAGACGGTAGCTTGCCCGGGTTTGTTGTCCGCGTCAGAAATGAAGTAGCCCGTGTCGGTTCGCGGCCTACGAGCCCTTGCCAAGACCAGGACCGAGAGGGCGCGCGGGCGGCGCAGGCAAACGCCGAGGCCGGAAGCGTCGTCTGGCCTACTTTATAGAGGGCGCCGTCGCGTCCGCCCGCCGACCCCGGACCAGGACGTGCCGCCGCCTCCGCCGCGTCTCGGACTAGCGGCCCCGCCCCGTCCGCCGGTATCGATACCCGACCCCGGCGCTAAGGCGCCCGGGGGGGGGGGGTGGGCCTGGCCATGTACGGCACTGTTATGCAGACGGGTTCAAGCTAGGTAGTACCTTGCCTTGGGTGGCGGTGGGTCGGCCGAGCATTTCCTTTGCTCTACTGACCCGCCGTGGCCCCGGCCCCGGACGTGGGACGCCTGGGCCCTCCTCGATGGAAGGCGCGGGCCGATGCAGCGACGGTGGTCCGGAGCCGTCGCATGCCCGGCTCGTTTCACGTGTGCACAGGACGTGGTTTCGGCAACCGGCCGACGGCCATGACCGTGGCCTCCCCACCTCTTTGTCTATCGGGCTGTCCGGCTCCGCCGCCCCCCTCCTCCTACGGGACAAGGCTTGCAGCCCCCGGCGCGAGACACGCTACTCCGGATACGCAAACGCTGAATGGAATTTGTCAAGGAAGCCTGCCCCGATCCCGAGTATGTCCCAGGCCGCGACTCCGAACCCGACGCCGACTTGAAGCGTCCCCCCGTCTGTCCGCTCCCTTGCCACCGACATCTAAATTACGTGGCTGTAGATTCCGTACCCGTGCAAGACTGCTCTCCTTTACGGCATCCTCTTCCTCTTGTCTCCTTTACCCAGGCCTCTCTGGGCGCTGCACTGTGTCTCCGGGCACAACGGCCCTCGCCATCTTTCATACCTGAGTGCCGTGCACTCCCCAAAGTACACTTCGAAATTTTGAGCGTGCTTTGCATCCACAAAAGTTCAAACAACATTCCTCATCAGTTCCATCTCACATTCACACGGCAACGCTCGAAACATAATGTACATGCTCGGTCGTCCTCGTCATCGTGGCGTGTCTCTGGCACGCCTTGCCCCTTAAAAGTTCTTGGTCTTACCGCTGGAGAGGTCGGCCCCCTCGACATAGGGGTGCTTGATGGTCAGACAGTAGATGTCAAGGTAGTCGCATATCGTGACAATGACGTCGACAACGAAGCTGCCGTACACCCCCATGGCGGTTCCCAGCATCATGAAGAGAAACGAGACCTGGTACACGCCGTCGCCGAGGGCGCTGGGCCAGCCAAAGCCAATCTGCTGCTGGAAAAAGGGGCCGAGCGAGTCGATGACGCCAAAGGCGAGCGGCAAGCCGAGAACGTTCCAGTAGGGGAAGCTCATCTTGACGAGGTGGGCCGTGATCATCTGCCCGACGCTGTAGGCATTGACGATGCCGGCAAAGAAGACAAAGGGGACCAGGTGATTGTGCAGGATGGTGGGCTGCAGGGCAAGGTAGGCGATGATGAGAGTCCAAATGGCAAAAAAGGGCACGAGGCCAAGGAGAGCGCCGCGGGTGCGATCGCCGCGTGCGCGGCGTGCGCGCGTCACGTTGAACGACGTCTCGACCGTGTTTATGACGATGACGATGGCGCCCTGGAGCATGTACCACTCGGTAAAGGAGAGATTGTAGAGCACGTCGGGAATGCCAATGGACTGTGGGATGCCGAGGGTGGCCAGCATGCTTCGCTGCCAGACGTGGGCGCCGCCGAGGTAGCCGGTCAGGGCGTAGACGCTAGCGAGAAGTAGGATGCCTTCGACAGGACCGTTAACAATGCCGAGGGTGAGTGTCTTGGTGTGATACTCGTCCCACGTCTGAACGTAAAAGGTGAAGAGGGCTGTGGGATAGGAAAGGGAGGAATTGCCTTGTTAGTCTCTGCGTCTGGCCGTGAGGGAGGATCGAAGGGAACCCACATGCGAAGAGAGTCGCAACCGTCTTCCAGCCCTGACCGAGGTTCTGCGAGGCGGCAAAAAGGAGAACCTCGAGGCAGGTATTGAGGGCATCGACGCCGTGGTCGAAAAGCTCGCCGAGGGGGCCGGACTGCCTCGTGCGTCGCCTATGGATAAGGAGAAACCAGGTATTAAGCTTGAGGCTGGCTATCAGAGCCAAGCAGGCGGGGCGAGACTCACGCCTGGGTGCCGTCGACGGCGTCAAACGTCTGGTAGAGGAAGAGGCCGACGGCCCAGCTGTAGTAGACCCACGGAGGGCAGTCTTGGTCGAGGGTTGGATTATACCAGAGCAAGGTGAGAACGTTGATGACGACAAACATGAAGCCAGTCAGGGTGATGAGGTTGGGCGCCATGCCCATGGGGAAGCATCTTATGACAAACTTTGTGTAGAATGGCTTGAGGATGTACTTGGACACGAGCGAGCGGTCAACCGACGAATATTTGTACTCCTTGAGCGCCGGGAGATGGCGCTGGCGGACGTAGACCATGATGGCGGTGGGTGACGTAGACGGCGCTTTCGAGATGCCTCTTCTTCCTCTTGCTTCCCTTCTTATCCGATCTGCGGCGGTCGATTTAGAAGGGGGAGGTTCTTTTTGGCCTATCTCCAATCCTCTCCCGACCGTGACGCGTGGACGGGGCCGTGGCGGTGGATGACGATGGCCGTTGGCGGGGAGAGTGGGCGCGCAAGCTGCCAAGGACTCGAGACGGCCGTGGGATGACGACAAGTCGGCCAAGTCGGACGCGTTGATGCGATGGCAGAGGCCGGATCTGGGGCAAGATGGAAAATAATAGGTGGGCAAGGGAACGGAAGGGGGTCGCGTGCCTCGGCCGGTCGAGTCAAGTGACAGGAGCTTCGGTGGCCTTATGGGGCAGCGGTGATGGATCAAATTTTGCCCCAGCCGGCGGACGTCATTGGCTGCCGTGCCCCTCCCTGTTGACGCGAACCGGACGCTAGTCTATTCTCGGAGCGAGGCAGGCTGGCATGCGGCAGAAGAAAGGGGGGATCTGCTTACTATCCAAGGTAGTACACTGTAGTTATTCAACGCGACGGACCGAGTAAATCGGAGATGAGATTCGCTAGCTGATCAATCGTCTGCTTTTCTCCCTCCCCTCTGGAAGACGTCGTTGCCATCCGGTCGGGTTCTGTGTCGTTAACCTTGTGGTACTTTGTACTGCTGTACAAGGATGGAGTGCTTCATCTGGGCTGCCTTAATACCTTGCCTGGTATCTACCTGGTGCATACCTAGCTGTACCTACCCGGCACAGTGCACGGCGGTGACCACAGCACGGTAAGGCGACGATACCTCCCTCTCTCCGCCTCTGCTGCTGGACCGCCGAGGTCAAGGGTACATATATATCCTTGGGTATTGCTGCATGCGCCTTACCCGTGGATGCCCAATCTGCACTCTGCTCGACCTTGACTCGGGCCTAGTGTGTGGCGTGAGTAACCCACGTCGACCCGGCAGAGGACAGACGGACGTGGGCTGCCTGAGAGGGGCACTGCTGCACTGTGCCTACATACCTACGAATACTGATATTGTACCTATGTACCTAGGTACAATATCAGTTGTATGTATGTACGAGGTGTCTGGGTAGGTATGTAGGTATTCGTATGTACATGCAATGCTCAATAATGTCCGTGAATAAGCTCCGCATGAATTGTCCATGGCCAGAGGTATACCGAGTAGGTACAGATAGGGAGGCAGATAATTAGGTATTGATCTCGAGGTAGGTTGGTAGGTACTGTAGGTAGTAGGCATGTACATGCTTGAAACGCAACCCGCACCGTCGGGGCCAGACGTGATGGTCTTCCCGTTTACATATGCCATTCGTGCGTGTGCCATCTCATCTTGTGCGTCCATGGGCAGGACTGCTGCGTCCCGTCACAGTCGGTGGGCAGCCGCCCATCCGTTCGTCGCCACGACAACGGGCAAAAGAGTTGGACAATGCAGACTGTGTTAGCAGGACAGACGAGACGGGGCAACACGCAGCCTGCACCCTGAGACGGCCAAGATGGAGTCAAGACTGGCGTGACGGGCAGATGCACGCGTCGCGCCTGCTTTCTTTGCCATCACCGACTGCCTTTCCTTTCCCTCCTTTCCCTCCTTTCCCTCCTCCTCCGATCCTGCCGACCCTGCCGACCCTGCCGACTCTGCCGACTCTCCCTTTTGCCTCGTCAAACCCCGGCTCACCGCCTTCCATGGCAGGGCCTGCTTGCTACCTTGCGCACAGTTTTTGCTCCTAGCGCAACACCCTTTCACCATCGTCGAGAGCTCGCCTCGAGCCGGTGAGCTCCAACCACCACCCCCAGCTTTTTTTTGCGCCTCTGCGCAACGCTGCACTGCACGCCAACTGCCCGGTGCTGCACCGATTCTCTTTATCTTTTCCCTTCTCTGTCTCTCTCGCTCTCTCTCTCTCGCCCTTTCTCTCTCCACCTCTTTCCCTTTCTCTCTCCACCTCTTTCCCTTTCTCCCTCTCTCTTTCTCCCTCTCACCACTCTTCATTCCTTCATTTTCTGTAGCGGCAACGTCCTTGCTCTCGCTCACTTCCACCATCAAGGCCAAACTCACGTCATGCCGCCTGCTTACCCGCGCTGATTGCATCTTTGCCACCCGCTTCCGCTTTGCACCTCTGACCACCACCACGGCCAAGACGACCTGTCAGTTCGTGCCCAAGCACGTCTCCGGGCGCTGGTCTTTGGGCTCTCGAAAGACAACCAGAGAGGCAAGGGGACACAGGCGACAAGACTGAGAGTATAAAGACCCGCATGCCATCATGTCAAAGAAACAGTCTCCTCGCCCCCCTGGCACACCGCGCCATTTGAGTAGCCCGGCACATGCCAAGTCGACCTCTTCTCCGGACGACAGCCCGGCGCCTTCCCCAGTCCCTGGCGGGCCGAAGACTACTCCTTCCAGGCCGAAGAGTTCTTCTGCCCAGTCGAATCAGCCTCCTGCCCGGTCGAATCAGTCTCCTGCACGGCCAAATCAATCTCCTGCACGGCCGAATAAATCTCCTGCACGGCCGAATCAGTCTTCTGCCCGCCCAAGTCACAGTCTTGCCAAACGGCACACAACCCCGGCAATGTCACCGCAGGCTCCTCGCGTTCGCTGGTGGACGTGGACGGAGCTGACGGTCAAGCTGGATGGCCTGCCACTCGGCGTGACAACAGAGCATCTATGGGCCATGTTCTCATCCGAGGGTAACATTGCGTGGATGGAGATATCTGTTCAGGAAGAAGGGCGAGGTCCCACGTCCGCAAGGGTTCGATTTGAGCCCCCACCGAAACGCGACTTCTGGAGCGCTGGTTCCGTTCGCAGGGAGCACCCCAACAAGCGTAACTTCCCTCGCGGACTCAAACTCACCGTGGCGCTCCTCTCTACAGCGGCATCTGGGCGGTGGTGGGTCAACAAAGACTCTCATCGGCGCGAATATCCTTGCAAGATGACGGAAAGCCTTCGACAGCTCGACTTTGGAGACATGATCGGGTCGACGGCAATGACAGTCATGAAGTCCATCACGGCCTCCTCTGCACCTCGAAAAATGAGAATGGAGCTCGACGTCAAGTACAAGCGCATCACTGTCTACTTCTCTGTTCCCGCAAAGACACCGTCCTGGACCAACACGAGACAATTCCGTGTCCATATCGACATCTCCACCGTTGGCAACGTGTACCAGACCACCTCGGCCGATGGCAGCGTTGTCTGGGTGCTTCCCCTTTCACGGCCCCCTCAATATTTCTGGAGGACGAATGACATCGACCTCACCTTCGCCAACAATCCGCAAATTTGGAGCGACAGGGACACCTGGTATCGAGCAACAGACATAGCCGAGGACCTGGAAATGCCCATGAACTATCCCGTTGCCATTCGCAACACTGTCGACGACCCGGGATACGTCGAGATTGGCCGCTGGACTACTTTCCGCCTTGTCCTCGCAGGCAATCCCAGCCACGAGAACCAGGGAATCCAGCGGCTGCGCATGGCACTGGAAGACGTCAACGTGACCGTGGTGCACTGCGGCGACTTCCACTTTCAGAGGGGCGGCAAAACCATGTGGGACTACCTGGACCATTCGCCTTCCATCGTCAAGGGCCAGGCCTCGGCCTTGCTGCAGATGGCTGCGCCTCCCATCATCCATATGCCCTTCAACGTGCGATATCAACTCGAAGTCTGCGTCTCTCGAGGTATCCTCAACGAGCACACCGTCACGGCCGAGTTTCTCCAGGCGCTCGCTGCTCTCAAGCCATTTGACGCCACTCGCCGCCTCGAGTACCTCGCCGATCAAAATGAACCGCTCTTTGATCCGATGCAGCTCTTTACCAACTTGGATGCGCAGTCTTACGTTCCCAACACAAAAATTCCTTATTACTGCACCCTCGTGCAGAAGGCCGTCGTCACGCCAACGACGATTCGCTTCAACTCGCCGACCGTGGAAACATCCAACCGGGTTGTGCGTAAATACAGCCACATGCAGGATCGCTTCTTGCGTGTCCAGTTCACGGAAGAGGTAGAACAGGCGCGGCTTGCTAGTAACAGGCTGCAGAATGACCAGGTCTGGAAACGCGTGCTCCGAGCGCTCTACCAAGGCATCCGCATCGGCGATCGCGTCTACGAGTTCCTCGGCTTTGGCAGCTCGCAGCTCCGGCAGTGTGGCGCCTACTTTTTCTGCCCGACCGAGCACGTATCGTGCGAAGACATCCGGCGGTGGATGGGGGACCTCAACCACATCAGAGTCGTCGCCAAGTACGCGGCCCGCCTGGGGCAATGCTTCTCGACGACGAGAGAGATTCGCAGCATCTGCCAGCCGAAGATGCAGCGCATCCCCGACATTGAGAGAGACGGCCACTGTTTTACTGACGGCGTCGGCATCGTCTCTCAGTTCCTGGCCAATTTCATTATTCAGGAGATGGGACTGGACGTGCTCGAAGAACCGACGGCGTTTCAATTCCGCATGGGCGGCTGCAAGGGTGTCTTGGCCGTTTGGCCGGAGGCCAAAGGCATGGAAGTCCTCGTCCGGGAATCGCAGGAAAAGTTCAGGGCCAAGTCCAACGGCCTCGAGATTGTTCGGTGCGCAAGGTTTTCGTCGGCCACACTCAATCGGCAGACAATCACCATCTTGGAGAGCCTTGGAGTTCCCGCGAGAGCCTTTTTGCATCTCTTGGAGAAGCAAATCAGGGACTACCAGAATGCCATGGAGGATAACTCTGTTGCCATCGCCCTGCTCACCAAATTTGTCGACGAGAACCGATCGACGCTCATATTGGCTGACCTGCTCAAGGCGGGCTTCAAGAGCCAAGACGTTCAAGAGCCTTTTACCATGAACCTCCTCAAACTGTGGAGGTCTTGGTCCTTGAAGCTTCTCAAGGAAAAGGCACGAATACACGTTCCAAAGAGTGCATTTGTGCTTGGTTGCGTCGACGAGAGTGGCACACTCAGGGGCCATTCGAAAGAAACAGAGGGCTCGCTGGAAAAAGACGTCGGCAAACTGCCACAGATCTTCCTGCAGCTGACGGATCCGACTCGGTGCGACCAGACCATCATTGTCAAGGGCGTTTGCGTTGTTGGCCGGAACCCTTCCCTCCATCCTGGAGACATCCGTGTAGTCCAGGCCGTGGACAACCCCGAGCTCCGCCACTTGAAGGACGTCGTCGTCTTTTCCTCCAAGGGCGACCGCCCCGTCCCCAACATGCTTTCCGGAGGCGACCTGGACGGGGATGATTTTTTCGTGGTGTGGGATCCCGACCTGATACCCGGAGAGTGGAATTTTGCGCCTATGGACTACGCCGGCCCCAAGCCGCGAAAGCTGTCGAGAGACGTGAATGCCGACGACATTCGTGACTTCTTCGTCAAGTACATGAAGTACAACATTCTGCCCCTGATTGCGCATGCTCATCTTGCACACGCCGATCTGTCTGGGCCCAAGTCGCAGCAATGTGAGTGCAACTCCCCCCCCCTGTTTCCCCTGTTTCCCGCTCTGACTTGCGAGAAGGCCTGCTTCTCGCCGATTTACACTCCAAGGCCGTCGACTACCCGAAAACGGGCGAGCCGGCGGAACTTGGCCCAAAGTTGCAGCCCAAGAGGTGGCCGCACTTTATGGAAAAGAAAAGCTCCTACGTTTCCAAGAAAGCCCTGGGCGTCATCTTCGACAAGGTAGTCAAGCGGACGGTCGAGTTCCGGCCGGACTGGGAGACTGCCTTTGACCAGCGCATCATCAAACGATTTGAGCATGACCAAGATAGGCTTGACACGGCGAGGCGCATCAAGACGCAATACGACATTTGTGTCCGCCGCGTGCTTGCCCAACATGACGTGGCGACCGAGTTTGAGCTGTACACGACATGGGCCATGTCTACGCCCGAGACCGAGAACCAGTACAAGCGGCAGGAAAATCTCGGCCGTGAGTTTGATATTTTAAAGGCGCGATTCCGCGAGCAGTGCTACGAGGCTTCTGGCAGCGATTCGGAGAAGCTCGAACAATTTGTCGCCGCCATGTACGTGGTGACGGAGCAGGAAACGAAGCTCGCGCTCGCGGAACACCACCGTCGCGGGCCGACGGACGAGGCCGACAGTGCTGTGAACGCGGAGCAGCTCGAGGCAAAGTCGATGCCTCTCATAAGCTTCCCGTGGATATATCATGGGATCCTGATCCAAATCGCGACGGGCATCAAGCCCGAACCGAAGAAGTCCAGGTTGGCGGATGCTTGGCACGGCCAGTACAGGATGTCTGGCTTGACAGCTCGGCACTCGCCAGTCCTCGCTAGCGTTGGTGAAGACGAAAAGTCGGCCTCGCCAGGTACATCAGCAGTCGGTCTTGCGAGTCCGCAGGCTGAAGCAACGCCGGGGCCTGAAGCACCGGTGGAGCTCAACGACACCAGCATTGAGGAGACCGAAGCTCCAGGAGGAAATGGCGAGGAGGCCGTGGAGCAGACTTTAGTCGAAAAGGAAGAGGACGATTGTGATGTCGAGACGGCCGATCTAGGCAAGGAGCCAAAGGGCGAGAGCGCCATGGATCGGCTAGCATCTCTCATGGGATTCGACGAAGACGAAGGATTTGACTGAACACGGCTGAGGAGAGGAGAATTGACGGGGAATTATCCGCAAGGCGTTTACACACATGCACACAGAATGGTGGTCAAAAGGCGCCTCGCATCGGGGCAACGAGCGAGCTTGATGGCGTTTTTGTCCATGACAGACGGGGGCTTTCCAGTCGGCATCTTGGCAGGAGGGCAAACCGCGTTCCCGGCCATCAATCCATCTACATAGGTAGTAGCAATGAAATATGAAGAAAATTTGAGAAAGAATGAGTGATGATGTGAAGTGTGATGACCAAGTAGGATGGCGGTTGGACGCACTGGCGGGTGACGCTCACCGCTTTCCCCAAGGATTCTGCCCAAGGTTCCACAGAGTCGCCACCAGGCCGATGACGCATCATTGTCGAGGTCGAGGTGACTTTTGCACTTGGGACGGACAAGAAGCAGAAGAGCATACACCGGAGCTACACAAACGGCCACGCGAGGGGCTTTTTCAATTGCGCCGTGCCGGCAGAAACAAGACGACATCGATCATGGGTCCCAAGAAGGCGGTCAATTGGAAGCTGTGGACAAAGGTGCTGATAGGGTACGTTTTGCGTCTCGACGCGCCAACGACACACGATGCGCCCTCTTGGCTGAGGCACGGCGACGTCTTGGATGGCTGACGTCGGGACACTTGCGAGGAGCACAGCGGCGCCGCCGTCAGTGTAGGCGGACCGGCCTTTACGTACTACCTCACGCCGAGCGAGGACGAGCTGCGGTCGAGATACAACCCGGACCTGCTCAAGAAGAGCATCGAGAAGCGCGAAGAGCGGGAGCAAGAGTTTGACGAGTTTGTGACGCGGCTGAAGGAATACTCCAAGTCGGACAAGCCAAGTTTGTGGCCCCCCTTCCCCCGCCCCCCCTCGCTGTTCTCCTCGCCCTGGCGGGCACTGCCACACGTTGCCCGGCGCTCTGCACTCGGACACAGGAAGCGAATCGAGAGCGCCTAGAGCAGAGTTCAGTGAGACAACGGAGCACCTGCTGACGAGCCTGTCCGGCGCGCGTAGTCTGGATCGTGATCAAGGAGGAAGAGGAGCGGCGCAAGAAGGCGGCTCTCGTGGCGGGCAGGGCGCAGCAGCGCGAGGCGGATGCGCAGCGCGAGGAGATGAGGCGCGAGGCCGGCCTCGGGGCGAAGTGAGCTGGGGAGGCGGGCCTGGGCACGGGAACAGACGGCTGCGGTGCGGTGCGGCTCCAATGAGGTCGCGACGTGAGAGGAGGCGAGGCGGCTACCTGCGGGCACTCGCGCCTTTGGACAGATGCGGGAGGGGGAGGCTCAAGAGGGAGGGCAGTCTGGGGGGAACAAGGGCCAGGAGTTTGGTCTGGGCACGACATGGATGTCTTGCGGCTGTATATCATGGACACTATCACCGCGGGACTTTGGAACGGGACCGTCGAGGCCACTGCTACGGGGCTCGGGCGCTGGGGAAGAGGGCACGTGTATATGCATGTACGATGGCTGGCCGGCAAAAAGACGCCGACGAACCATCTAGCGGCCTCGCTCTCGCTCGCTCTTCACGGGTCCGCGCAAAGGAACCGGATCCTTGGCGGGGAGGAGGTAGAAGAGTTCGAGAAGGGGATGGGCAGTGTCCCTGCCTGTTTCTGCCTGGCGCTGCTGCTAGGTACGGATTAGGTAGGTGTCGAGAGGCACGGCGCCGAACCATTGATTCTCTCTCGATCCCTCCCTCTGGCCCTGGTCATACAGAGCACACACACACACACACACGCACACGCACATGCATGTACGTACATACTGGTACACACCCTCGTCGGGCCACGCGAGGCGGGAGTCGTTGGTTCGCGAGAAGAAAGGGCGTTGTTGGCTCGTCTGCATGATAGGCGCGCTGCGTTGGCGCGCGTGACGCCTGGCGGGGGATGCTGTCGTTGGCTGCGAGGGCATCCTCTTGTCCCCCCCCTCCTCGACGAACTGACGCTGCTGTTGGCGGGACGAGGCGAGCGAGGCCGGCCGACGAGGCCCTCAATTCGCGCCGTCGCATTGGCTTGGGGGAGGGGGATAATCAAGCTGGCCACTCGAGGGAGCTTTGGCTTCTGCAAGCACAGCATAGAAGGAGGGGGGGGGGCGCCACGGTTACTCGCTGTTGATCAAGACAGCACACGCCAAAAAAGGCTACCGTGGCAAAAGGGGCGGGAAAAAGGACGGGTCTCGAATCCCAACGGCACAAAGGGCCCTCCCGCGCTGTCTGCCACCCAGGGTGATGGGGTCTCATCATAAGTTCTCTGCGCCCGTTGGCTGACTTGGTGCTGCGGAGAGAGAGAGGCATTGGCTTTTGCGACCTCTTCTTTCCACAACGTAACGGCTTCGGGTTCGGGGTGGCGGGGCATGGCGGTGACGGTTAGCTGGGTGACGAGTGGCGGTTTGCCGGGTGGCGGTTTGTGGGTGACAGCTTGGGGGTGACAGCTTGCTGGGCTTCGGGGGCGCAGGCCCCGGCACAGCCGCTCCGGCAGGGACCGTGTGCGGCGCCGACCCTGCACTGTACTACACACAGTACGTCGATGGCCGTCCAAGGGTCCTCGGCCTCCACATTTCCTTGCAATCATCCGCCCGGCGATCGTCGTGCCGAGCGCCCTTTACTTGCAGTGGCGTCTGGGAGCCGACCATGCCGAGCCCAGCGTCCCGGGTACAGTAGAGTGCTACGTTGTAGATTTGCAGCAAAGGCGGGCGCAGCGAGACGGGTCCGTCCGAGATGCGATGCATGCCTGCCTGGTAATAGCGAGGCAGATAAGCATAATCAGCGCCGGGCCCAAGACGTGGTCATGCGCAAAACTATGCAATCATCTGCCTACATGTCATTTCGGAGCATTTCACGATAGGCAGGCAACTCGATACTGTACTGTGCGCGCTGCAGGCGACAACTTGCAAGTCACATTGCCCATGTCATGTCATGATGGGGTCGAATAGCACCATGTTGGACGGCAACAAAAGTTCGGTCGTGTGCCACCGTCAAGCCATGAGACGCGGGAGGGGGGGCGCCACTTATCGTCTTGCTCAGAGAAACAACAACGAGATCCGTCCTCGGCACAGGATCCGAGCAAAGGCCGTCGTCGACCAACCACGGGCGGCAGCCGAGAAACACGAGAGCCCAACCTTGTTCCCAAACTCTCTTGCTCCGCGTTACCTCGACCTCCCAGACAGAGTGCGGGGGAAGCAGACAAAGCATGACAGGGATGGTCGAGCGGGTTGGTTGCCAAGCATCCCAACGACGCATCGAGGGAGGGAAACAACTTTGTTTGCTCGGGCCACTCTGGCATGCACGTCATGCTACAATGGATCCGTCCCAAGTCTGTCGCCTGCCTGTACTCGACTCGCACACAGCCATTTGTCCGGGCAAAGGCGTCGTCTGCCTCGAAACATGACTCGGCCGAGACACGGTCCTCCCTGTGCCAGACGGAGAGGCTCTGCTTAGCCGGCACTCAAGCGTTCTGTACTGTATTCGTACCTGCCAGTGGGCCTTGCCGCCGACAGCAGCTGTTTCTTTCGTTGGCGCAGCGCGAGATACTTGGTGGTGGTAGAGAAAGGGGAAGAGGCAAGAAAATGAGGCAAGAAAATATGGGCAGCCTTCGATGACGGACAAAAGGTCCTCCAAGATAAGGAAGGCGCCAAAGTCGGTGATGCCGCACCCGGCTTTTTTCTGGGGGCGCGCGGGGGAAGGAGGGAGCGTGACAAGACTGCCCAATAGCCGAGTCGCTGTGCCTTGTGCGCGCGACGTATGCACGTACCTGCCCCCCATACCTGCCCCGTACCCGCCCCGTACTTGCCCCGTACCTCGGCATCTCCAGCAGCCCAACAGCAGCCACGCTAGAGCGAAGACTTGGTGGGCCGACTCTGCGAGTTGGTTGGCGGATGAAAGCGGCTCTCAGTCGACACCTCGCGTCTGGGCAGCTTCTTGAGAGCTTCAACGTCGGTCCACACAAGGCACCTACCTAGGTACCTAGGCAGGTAGTAAGGTACCTGGTGGGCAGGCAAGGCTACCCACGGGTACCTACCTCGAGAAACCGTGGCTGCAGCGCCACCGACAAAAAGGCCCAGGAACCAGGCGGGGCCTCGACTTGAGCCGCTTGCAGGTCCTCCTCGCCTGGCCAGTGGGACGCCGCCTGTCCGTCTCACAAGGCCGCACGAGCACGACAGGACGCACGAGACTGATGTACTAGCGGGTACGAAGTACATATATTCGCGACACGGCTTGTACATACGCATGCACATACACACATGGCAGCAAATCCTCACACGAGCACGTATCGTCGGCCTCAACGAGGTGCATGTATGTATATCCGTATACAGCATGCACATGGGCCCAGGGCCAAGCAACGGCAACGAGAGCGGCATGCCATCTCGGAGCTCGGCCGGCATGACTGCTGATTACATACTCTGTTATGTCGTCGCGCATGTATACGAGGCCATGGGTACTGACGAATACGGCAAAGGCGGCAGTTGTCGCAGCGCGTGCCAAGCTGGCCCGTCTTCATCGGGCAGGTCGCTCGCCGCCGCCGGCGCCACCCTCTTTTATCCCTCTCGCATCTCACTCTGGGTACATACATGTACGGAAGCCGCTTATCGCCTCATAGTCGAGCGTTGTGAGAGTGATTGTCCGGCCCGTGGTGCAATGTTTCGCAAGGGGATGCCCGCTGACAGGACCGACGTCTAGTGCGTGCCGTGCCGCGTCTGCCCCATCGCCGTCGGTCAGAGGTTTGCGGGAAATGGGCCGGTGCCTTTGGCGTGGGGTTGCGAAACCGGGGCAAAAAGTCTGAATGCACATGCCACACGCCGTGGATGAGGCCAAGCAGTGAATCTCGGTATGTACTCGTGGGTACTACCTAGTATCAGAGACCTGATCATGGGGAACCCGGCCTAGTGCGGGTTTTAGGCCCTGCCCACCTCAGGGACAGACAGACGGGGACCCGGGGACAGCTTGGACAGGGGTCGTTGTTTTTCTCGAGCACCGATTGGGCCCGCCTACAGGCTGCTTCCGCACACCACCACCGCCACTTTTCAAAGGTACCCAGGTCAGCCTGCCTGCCTGCCTGCCTGCCTGCCTACCTAACTAAACTACCTACCTACCTACTGTGCCTACCTGCCTCAGACAGTGCTTTTCATTCTCTCGGCTGCTGTTCCTCTGCCCTGCGTCTGCGGGTGAGTGAGTGTGTGTGTGTGTGGTGCTTGTGTGCGTGTGTGTGCCCGCCATTATGTGTGTCAAAATCGGTGTGCGACTCGTCGTTGGGCCTAGGCACGCCCAGCAATTGACAATTCACCGCTCACCCCCCCCCCCCCAGCAAAGCCGCAATGGACCATATTCACAGGCCGGTTCTGGCTGGCCAATTCATAGCCTCAGGGTCCTTCGACAGGCTTGCTCCGGCCCTGGTCCCTGCAACTGCCCGCTGCCACCACCTCCCGCTTTCTCGTCACTTGCCCGTCTCGTCCGCCTCCGCTCCCCCCCTCCCCATCTCTCGTCCTCTTCTTCCTCCGCCTCCTCCCACCACGCCTCTCCTCTCCTCCTCTCCTCCACACCCCCCCGCCCCTCCTCTCTCTCTTTTCCCGCCTTGGCCATCCTCGATATAAACCGGGCATTGCCCTCCCCCGTGCTCTCCCGACAACGTCCTTGTCCCTCTCCCCCCGTCGACGAGTCCTGCTTTGCACCACTCGAAGCAGCACGCCGAATCTGGGCATCATGGGCATCAAGGAGCGCTTCGGCGTCAAGGCGCGCGAGACGCCCTCGGACAGCGCCGAATCGACGGGCGCCGAGATACTTCCCGTCGTGTCGGCTGACCACAACCCGGACCGGGAGCTGCGCCGCTTCAGGAAGCAGCACAAGTGGGATCCCTTTCTCGACAACGAAAAGCTCGACAACATTGACGATGCCCTCGCTTCGGGCAACGCCGAGAAGGAGGCTGCCATTGACGAGTCGCTCATCCAGGAGGACTCGCCCTACCCCGAAGTTCGCTCGTCGGTCAGTCGCTTACACACTGTCCCCTCGAGAGCCCCCAAGCTGACCTCGAGCCTTAGGTGCCGCCTGTCGACTTCGAACTCCCCGTCAACACGATCCGCGCCTGGACCATTGGCGCCTTTCTCTGCACCATTGTCGCCGCCTGCAACATCCTCCTCAATCTCCGACGCACCCCCATCTCCATTACCTCGACTGTCGTCCAGCTCATTGCTTACCCGTGAGCCCTCTTCTCCCCCCAGAGCTCTCCCCTCTCTCCGCGGCGCCACAACTGACCCGTCTCTTCTAGAATGGGCGTCGGCTGGGCCAAGTCCATGCCGCACAAGACCTTTACCGTCTTTGGCCACACTCTTGAGCTGAACCCCGGCCCTTTCAACGTCAAGGAGCACACCATCATCACCATGATGACGGCCGCCGGCTCCTCCATCAGCTACTCCATCGACATTCTGCTCGCCCAAGAGGTCTTTTACAAGCAGCATTTCAAGTGGGGCTTCCAGATCCTTCTCATGCTGTCTACCCAGGCCATGGGCTTCGGTGTCGCTGGCATCGCCCGCCGCTTCCTCGTCTGGCCCTCGTCCATGGTCTGGCCCGCCACCCTCATCACCTGCTCCGTCATGTACTCGCTGCACGACCACCGGCCCTCGGATCCCTCGCAGACCAACGGCTGGCGCATTGGCCGCTACAGTTTCTTCCTCCTCGTCGCTCTCCTCACATTTGGCTGGGAGTGGTTCCCCCTCGTCATCGCCCCCTTCCTGTCCCTCTTCATGTTCGCCACCTGGATCGCGCCCACAAACATCGTCGTCAATCAGCTCTTTGGCGGTCAGACCGGCCTCGGCCTCTTGCCCATCTCGTTTGACTGGTCCGTTGTCACGGCCTTTTTGCTCTCGCCTCTCCAGACGCCCGCCTTTGCCATCTTCAACGTCCTCGCCGGCATCATCCTGACGACCATTGGCGCCATTGGCCTCGCTTGGGCTGGCCCCGAGTACTACCGCTACCTGCCCCTCAGCGCCAACCAGAACTTTGACCGCTTCGCCCAGCCCTACAACACCAGCCGCATCCTCACCCCCGACTTCACCGTCAACGAGACGGCCTACCAGGAGTACTCGCCCATCCTGCTCGGTCCCACATTTTCCCTCTCGTACGGCCTGTCCTTTGCCACGCTCATCTCCACAATCACCCACGTTGCCCTCTTCTACGGCTCCGACGTCTGGAACCGCGCCCGGGACTCCAAGTACGAGGAGCCCGACGTCCACCTCAAGCTCATGCGCAAGTACAAGGAGGCCCCCGAATGGTGGTTCCTCGCCATCTTCGCCGTCAGCTTCGCCTTTGGCATGATTGCCAGTCAGGTCTGGAAGACGCACCTCCCGTGGTGGGCCTACATCATTTGCATCCTCATTGGCGTCGTCCTCTTCATCCCCATTGGCATGGTCCAGGCCATCACCAACCAGCAGACGGGCCTCAACGTCATCACCGAGATGATTGTCGGCTACATGATTCCCGGCCGCCCCGTCGCCATGATGCTCTTCAAGTCGTGGGGCTACATGCTGTCGTACAACGGCCTGACGTACATCTCCGACATGAAGGTGGGCCACTACATGAAGATCCCCCCCCGCAGCATGTTCGCCGCCCAGGCCTTTGCCGTCGTCTGGCTCTCCTTTGTGCAGATCTCCACCTACAACTTCCTCCGGGGCAACATTCAGGGCATCTGCACCAAGGACCAGTCCCAGGGTTTGACGTGCCCCAACGCCAAGACGTTTTACAACGCCAGCGTCATCTGGGGTGTCATTGGCCCCGCAAAGGTCTTTGGCGCGGGAGGGCTGTACTCCTGGACCAACTGGTTCTGGCTCATTGGCTTTGCCTGTCCAGTCATCCAGTATTTTGCTGCTCGTCGCTGGCCCCGGTCGTGGGTCCGGTACGTGGTCACGCCGGCACTGTTTGGCGCCGCCAGCATGATGCCTCCGGCCACGCTCTTCTACCTCTTCCAATGGGTCATTGTCGGTCTCATCTTCAACTTCTTTATCCGCCGACGTTTCTTCGGCTGGTGGTGTAAGTTTGCCCCTTTTGTTCCGAGTCTCCCGGCACAGGCTAACTAACGGCTCATGTCGCAGCTCGGTACAACTATCCGCTCTCGGGTGCCCTCGACATCGGAACGGCTCTGTGCACCGTCCTGTCTGGGCTGGGCCTTGGTCTCAGCGAGACCAAGATGCCGGCGTGGTGGGGCGTGTCAGTGGTGGGCAACACCTTGGATGCAAACGCGACCGCCGTCACCAAGACGTTCGTCGAGGGCCAGGCGCCCATTGGGCCTGCAAGCTGGTAGAGAAGCGCTGCGGCCTCGCGTAAATGTTGTAATTGTCGCGCAAGGATTTACCCTGGGGGTAAAAAATGATGTCACATAGTAATGCAGTTATGCCACGACTGTTCTCTGCCTGCTCCATGGGCTCGACGTGACTTGTGTAGATGCGATGACTGACGGATCATGATGCGTCGCCCCGCATCCTGGCCTGAAGAATACAAAGATGGCACTGAGGGGAGGCAGCTGCTGTAATGAGAGGAATGGCCAGATGTATCATTTCATCAGCTGGTGCTTATTGAGCCAGGTTGGACGTTGAAAAAGACTCGGCTTTGGGCCGCAAGGTTTGTGGCTTTGAAGATGTTGGTACTCTGTACTATGTACTCTGTACTCAGAGTACATACAGCAGCAATACCTGACCCAGGTGCCTGTGGCGCCCTGGGAGGCTTCGAGGTCGAGCCTTGTCAGCAGCCCAGGGTGGGCCCCTCGGCAAAACACATAATCCAGGAGCGAAAGGTCTTGGCACGCACAAAACCTGCTCTGCGAAGTAGTTAGTGCCTTGCTCCATCATCCAATTCCGAAGCCGTTGGCGATAATCCAGTCTCTCGACGCCGTTCCTCCATCTCCCGGTATGTAGCAGCGCCTGGGAACGGACACGCTCTCCGTCTCGCCGTCTTCCTCTGGCCTCGCGCGGCCCTCTCGAGTCCCGCTGACGTCAAAGTCCCCAAGGTTTTCGAGCTCGCCGACCTTCCTCACTTCCGCTTGCCCATCATGGCCGACGTCCAAGAGCGCCTCAAGAAGCTTGGCCTGGGAGCCCGAACTGGTGAGTGACGAGAACGATGGCCTTGGCTCTTCTCCTTGTCGCCTGAGGGGGTTCTTTTGATGGCTGTGAATGCGAGGCTAACGCGGAATGACACAGGGTACGTCTAGGACCCTCCCGGTTTCAACGATGTTGTTGCACGTTCCCTTCCCCACCCAAAACGATGGTTAATGCCGTTCCCATTGCAGTGGAAAGGGGACTCCCCGGAGAACGGTCAAGCGCGCGCCTGCCCGGTCCGGCGCCGACGACAAGAAGCTTCAGCAGACACTCAAGAAGCTCAACACGCAGCCCATCCAGGCCATCGAGGAGGTCAACATGTTCAAGTCTGACGGCAACGTCATTCACTTTGCGGCTCCCAAGGGTGCGTTTTGAGTATTCCCCGGCTCCGGTTTCGCGCCGGCCTGTTCCCGTAAGCCGGCGAGGCGCTGACACGTTTCCCGCCCCCGCTCGCAGTCCACGCCGCCGTCCCCGCCAACACGTTCGCCATCTACGGCAACGGCGAGGACAAGGAGCTCACCGAGCTTGTCCCGGGCATCCTTAACCAGTTAGGCCCCGACTCGCTGGCTTCGCTCCGCAAGCTCGCCGAGAGCTACCAGAACATGCAGAAGGGCGAGAAGGGCGAGGACGATGACGAGATTCCCGATTTGGTCGAGGGAGAGAACTTTGAGAGCAAGGTCGAGTAAGCCTAGGTGCGATGGCTTTGCACCGAGCGGCTTGGGGGGGCGGTTTGATGGCCGAGGCGCTGTACCTTGGCAGGTCACCAGCGACAATCTCACGCTTTTATAAGGAGGGCGCGCAGCGATCAAGGCTTGGAATGTACTGGACGAAGCGATACTGCAGACTGTCCAAGGGGGTTTGATTTTGTACAAAATTGCGGGCCGCGTCGCGAGGGATGCCAACCTCGCATGGAAACGAAGAAACCCATGCCTCAAGGTGCAAGTTGGTCCGCGACGTCTATCCCGAACTCAGAGTCCTTTGTGCTGGCAGCCCAGCCGACCAAAGCCGTCTGACGAGCTGCAGCCTTGACGGCCCCCCGGTCCGCCAGTAGCGGCCCTGTCTTGACTTCCCAGTACGTCTGCCGGTTTAGCTGGTGTCTGAGTTTGTCGTAACTGTCGTCCAGCAGGCCTGCGAGTTCCGAGGCCGTCCTCCACATGTGTCTCCTCGACATGCTGCTAGCCCCCCGTTCGTGAAAGGGCTTCCTACCCTGAAGCACGCCGCCTATAATGGACTCCTCGACGCCGGCCGCCGTCCAATCAGCGGCAATGTTACACGGCGAGATGGCATGACCGGCGCGCGCGCAAACAGCCTCGCGCGACAAGTCGAAGACGTGGTCCGTCGTCTCGACGACAAAGGGGCAAAAGGCGTAACCGCCGGACCACGCGGCGGCGGCGGCCAGAGCTGGGGCCATGCGGCCGTGGGCGGAAAAGGCCCTGTGGCAGGCCGTGGGCGAGTGCTGCGAGGCGGGCAAGACGAGGGAGTCGAGGTAGCACCGGTCGACGAGAAGCGACGTCAACGAGGAGAGGAGCGAGGTGCATTGCTTGAGGGCGAGCTTGTCCGAGCAGGACTTGGAGGCCGTGGGGGGCGCATCGGCGCGCGAGGGTTTGCGGCGGACGATGCCGAGGCGGGAGAAGTAGGCTCGGCCGGGGAGGGGGGACTCTTCGGATACGGCGGGCGTGGCCTCGGTGATGGTGGCTGTTGTCGCCGGGGCGGGTGGTTCCCAGGGGGAAGCGTCGTCCTGGGCGGCCATGGTGAGTTCCATGCTTGCGTCTCCGCCTGTTGTCTTGGTCACTATATGGTTTCACACGGGGAACAAGCGACGGCACATACATGGCGCTTCAGAGCAGTACATGTGCAATCTGACGCCCTCTTTGACACGAAACGGCCTCGACGGCCTCGTGCGTCCCTCGGCTGGGGCCTCCTCCCGCGCCCACTCCACTACCTGGGCGTGGGGAACGCCGCCGCCGGCCAGGGTCTCACACTGGTCGAGGAGGAGGCGGTTAAAGGCCCTGAGGGCCAGGATCTCGGCGTGCCAGTCATGGAGGCCGTTGCCGTTGGCGTCGGGGAGCTTTGACGCGGGGAGACACTTCATGCCGGTTCTTTTGAGTTTTGGCCTTAGACGAGGGGCACAGGGAAAGGGAGGGGGTTTGCAGGTGTCCAGGAGGGAGGGAGCCTTACGCCAGAGCCAGACAGGTGAGACGGCCGTCCTCGTCCTCGGCGACGATGCCGCTCAGGGGGACCCATTCGTGGATGCCATTGTCGCGCACCGTGGGCTTTCGCTTGGTGGGCAGCTTGTTGAACTGGGATGTGACGGCGTGGGCGACGCGGTCTGCCCGGGATGTCATTTACGGTGATGGCGCCAGTTCATGGCCGAGGAGAGGTCCGGTTGGGGCGGCGCAACGGGATTGAAGCTCCATCGGGTGTCATTATATGCTATGTACATACTGGCCTGCACCATGTGACCTGGCACGTGCGCTCCACCACATGGAAATCAAAATGGACTCAACGCCTGCCCTAGACGACAGCTTAGTCATTAGCACACACCACCAATTCGCGAAATTGAACCTACCACAGCCGCTCGATCCTCTTGCCAACGCCAAATCCCCCATCGGTCGACGACACCACACCTTGTCGCCATTCAACCCGCCGAAGCGACAAGATGCGTACCTACGACGACACCTTCTCGGGCCAGAGGATTTACCCTGGCAAGGTACGGCTTGCCCCTCCCCCGCTGCCTCTGCATTTCACGGCGCCGAGTTGTCTGGAGAGGGTGGATATGTCCAAGGACGTCGAGGAGACGAGGAGACGGCCAGGTGGAGGACGAGGCCCGACGGCCGAACACACGACAGGGCAGAGAATGGATTTGCTGACAGCGCGGTTGCCGTCTTGCAGGGCAAAATCTACGTCCGTGGCGACAGCAAGGTGTTCCGATTCCAGAACGGCAAGTCGGAGTCGCTCTTCCTGCAACGAAAGAACCCCCGCCGCATCGCATGGACCGTCCTGTACCGCCGACAGCACCGCAAGGGCATCTCTGAGGTACGGGCCCCGATACACGCTGTCCCCTTGGCGCGACGGGAGAAGCTGGAGAGCACGGCGCAGGGGAGCCTTGCATGACGGGCAACTGCAGCGCTTCAAGAGAGACTGACGATGCACCCCCCTCCAACAGGAAGTCGCCAAGAAGCGCACCCGCCGCACCGTCAAGGCCCAGCGCGCCATCGTCGGTGCCTCGCTCGATGTGATCAAGGAGCGCCGCGCCATGCGGCCCGAGGCCCGGTCGGCGGCCCGCGCCCAGGCCATCAAGGAGAGCAAGGAGAAAAAGCAGGCTGCGGCGGCGGCCAAGAAGGCCGAGAAGGCCAAGACGGCGGCCCAGGCGTCCAAGGGCCAGGCCAAGGGCAACGTCAGCAAGCAGGGGGCCAAGGGCGCGCCCGTCAAGGTGGCGGCGCGGACCCGCTAAGAGGGTGGCGGCACAGAGGATGCGAGGCGAAACAGTGGCGGGAGTCTGCGGTTCTTGTGTGTGTGTCCTTTCCGGCCGGTTCTTCTACAATCTCGGGTTGCATGGAATGCCCTGGGTAGGGTGCATTGGCAGTTGAGCAAAAAAACAAAAACTTGAAATGCCGGCGCCCCGGTCCTCACATGATGTCTTGCCATGTTCCGCCTCGGAGTTTCGACGCATCTAGACGTGGAGTGGAGACAATTACATTGCTGCTGGCCAGCACAAGAAGAGGCGTGGGCGTTGAAGACTGACGAGGGGACACGGGAAGAAGAAAGATGAGGGTGGCTTCCATAAGATTGGTTATGTCTCTATGACTTGAGAGCTCTATATCCATCACGGGTCGTGTAATCTACAGCTTCCCCAAGACGGCCTCGGCACCCGACTGGTTAATGGACTTTGTATCGTCGTCCTGACTCGCGTAGACAACCTTGCCATGGTCGACGGCGATGGCGTAGCGGGCGGTGCGCTCGCCAAGGGTCCAGCCGATGCTCTTGCTGAACTTGGCCTCGGCGTCCGAGGCGAATATCTACAGGGCCGGTCGTTTCAGCCTCGCGCGCGTGCTGGGACGAGGGAGGGGGAGAGAGGGCTTACGACAAAGTCATCGGCCACGGCATTGGCCTTGCCCCAGGCCGACATGACGTAGGGGTCGTTGTAGGCGATGACGACGACGTGGTCGACGCCCTTTGCCTTGAGCTTGGCCTTGTTGTCGAGGTACGACGGTAGGTGCGAGGCCTGGCAGGTTGGGGTGAAGGCGCCGGGGACGGAGACGAGGATGACCTTTTTGCTCTTGAACTCTGCCGTGCGTCGTTTTCCTCAGCCGCCGCCCTGTTTTGTTCTCCCCG
Source organism: Ophiocordyceps robertsii (assembly GCA_027405785.1). Classification (NCBI taxonomy): domain Eukaryota; kingdom Fungi; phylum Ascomycota; class Sordariomycetes; order Hypocreales; family Ophiocordycipitaceae; genus Ophiocordyceps; species Ophiocordyceps robertsii. Next base: position 21,759 of record JAPEBW010000378.1, on the reverse strand, counting down.
GGCTTCTTGGGGGGGGCAAGACGGACCTTTGCTGGCGTCGTACTTTTGCGGAATGCCGCACGCCTTGATGTCGCACTCGGGAGACGGGGGGATGTAGGTAAAGGCCACGTCGTCGGGGAACGAGTCGCCGACCTTGAGCGCGGGCATGATGGATGTCTGTTTGTCGGGACCGGGTGTAGACGGCCGGTTGTGCTTGGCAAAGCTGAGAGGTCCGGGGGGGGGGAGGTCAAGGGATGCGGACGGGGAGGCTTGGCCGAGGAAGGAGGGACGTCTTATGCAAAACCGCGAGTTGGGTTGGATGAGGAGGCATGGTGGGCAGGTGGGGGGGGGGGGGGGTCCCCGGACCGCCGACTGCGGAGGACGGAGCTCGGACGGAGCTCGGACCTGGAGGGGGTTCGGTGAGTGCTCCAAAATGGCGCACCCATTCTATTCCGCGCTTCCGCCTGCACCCAGGCCAGGGACCCGCCCCTCGTGCTGCCTGCGCCCCGCCTCCCGACGTCCTGGGCCGACTCGGCACGTCGCCACCCGCCGCCGCCGACGGCCATGACGCGTGCTCTCCCCGAGCGGCCGAGCCATGCGGGTTTTGTAATTCAGACGTGTCCGGCTTGGCACCCACCCCGTCTTCCGTGGCCCGTACCCTACCTCGCGTGCCTGATGCCCTGATCCTCGGATCCATCGCGTGGGCAGTCAATGCAGTCGGCGCTCCAATCGTCATGCCCGAGGCCCGTCTCGGAGACCGACTCTACCTTCTTGTCTCTTCGGCAGCAACCCGGCCTTGTACTGCGGCGTGCTGATTCCAAGGGTATCCTCTTCTCTTGGATGACTCTTCTCGCAGCAAGCACTGCCTCTCACGTCAGCCTTGGCAGCCTGTCTCTCTTGCCACCTCCCCCATCCCAAGTCATGCCATTGCTTGGTCCCGTCCCGACAGTCACTCGACAACGTGGCTGCAGCTCGGCATCAGCGGCTCTCGCCGGGGCTCAAATTGTTCATCTCTTCTCATTAGCCTGAGTGGCTGGCTATCTGCAGGGCTCGTGAGTCCCTCGACCCAAACGAAAAAGAACCCAAATCCGAGACTCCAGTCCGCATGCCATTTCCCCCCCAGCGTCGCTGCTACGCTTGGTGCGACTAGTTGTGGGCGCGGCGGCGGTCGCGCTCCTCGGCAATCGTGAGCTTGACGCCCTTGCCCTTGGGCAGCGAGATCCAGGGCTTGTCCTGGCCGATGACGAAGACGTTGCTCTCCCGCGTGGCGAAGCTGTTGTCGATGGCGTCCTTGATGTGAACAATGTTGAAGCCACCGTCGTGGCGCTCGCGGTGCGTGATGACACCCACACGGCCCATGTTGCGGCCGCCCGTCACCATGGCGATGGCGCCCGTGTCGAACTTGATAAAATCGGTGATCTTGCCCGTGCCGAGGTCAATCTTGACCGTGTCGTTGACCTTGATCATGGGGTCGGGGTAGCGGATGCTGCAGTCACGGGCCCGTTAGCAAGGGGGGCCGTTTGTGGGGAAACATACAGCCGTCGAACAAAGCTCCATCGACGCGTTGACTTCGAATCTACCAAAGCTTGATCCAACGGCTGAATGATGTCTGACAGAACTCACGTTCTCGCATCGTGCGTGACCAAGAATGGGATTCCGCCACGGCCAAGCTGGACTCGCTTGACCTTGCCCAGCTTGTACTCGGCCTCCTCGGTCTGGATGCGGTGCACGGTGAAGCGGCCCTTGGTGTCGTAGACGAGGCGGAAGTTCTCGCCCGTCTTGTCGATGGTGATGACGTCCATGAAGCCGGCAGGGTAGGTCATGTCGGTGCGGACCTTGCCGTCCACCTTGACCAGGCGCTGCATGAGGATGGCCTTTGTCTCGCGGTAGTTGAGCGCATACTTGAGGCGGTTGCGGATGAAGACGATCAGAGGCATGCAGTCACGGAGCTTGTGCGGACCGGCCGACGGCTTGGGCGCGTAGACACCGGACAGCTTGTCGAGCAGCCAGTGCGACGGCGCGCTGAGGCGCTTCTGGTGCTTCTTGCTGCAGACGAGAGTCAGTCGACGTCTTTTCTTTCCGGCTCGACGGTTCGGGAGAAGCTGGCTGGGCAGGCTCTGCTCCTCTAGACAGAGTCGTCGGGCGTGCCTCCTTGTACTCACATTCCTCGGGCCATGGTGACGACGGGCTGGTGTGCTGGCGGTGATGAGGAAGAGTCGGGTGGGCGATAAAGTCAGAGCCGAGTACTTGGAAGTCGCGAAATCAGAGGCCACAAATTTTTAGCGCCAATGCCAGAGGGCCGCCGTGCCCTACCCAGGGGTAGGAGGTGGGCACACAAATTTTTGTACCCATCACATGATACGGCACGTGATGACTGAGACCGTCACCTGCCTAGACTTCACATGCCATTCGGCCAAGCCTGACTCCTCAGTCACATGTGACACCCATCTCCATCTCCTCACCCAGGTGTGAAGCGACACGCGAGCGCATCGGTGAGCCAGTTCAAGATTTGGGTTCTTATTATATGTGCAGTTCCGCCTCATTAAAGTGGTATCGACAATCAACAGCAACGCCCCCAAGTCAGTCCCCGGTGGTGGTCGGGGCCTCCCCCATCTGAGTTAGCACCAGCTCTTGACTTTGACCAGAAAACAGGTCCCGACACGCCTCGTCAAGACAAGAAGCGCTGCAGCATTATGTACCACTACGCCTTGCGGTCCCCGCAGCTGCCAGCCAGCCTCCAAACTCCATTTCCTAAAAGGCGCTTTGAGAAGAAATGACATAAATGACGTGCGTACATGATAGATGTTTAGAGGGGCAGCTCTCCGCGCCGCCATCTTGACTTCAGCATTTCACCGGGCGGACCCCTTGACTATCACGCCGGTGCTCCGGGACAAGTCCTGGCGCCGACGACGTGCCTGAGGCTCCATCAAGCCCATGTCTCGAAGGCGTCTGGACGCGCCTCGGGTCGTCGAGCAGGATTCGTGAAATACCCATTTCTCCTCCCATGAAATGAGGCGCGCTTGCTTCGCTGAAGTCAAGCGTTTGCGGTGGATAAGGGTAGCTCGACGAGTCTATCGTTTGTAGGGACCAGACGGGCAGCTCGATGCCGCCCGTGGTGGTCCTCGGTCGCTTGAGCGAATCGTCTATTGACATGACGATTGAAGGTTCGAGTGTGTTGTTGCCCCAAGCCTCGTCCTTGGCCTGAAACGTGCCCTTTTCGATTCGCTGGTACACGTCTGGGTACTTGTTGCGCACCCGGTCTCTCAGGTCGGTTGGCTGCCTAGTGGACAGGTGAAAGCGGGAGTCGCGTTGGATTTTGGTCCAGGCCGGGCCGTAGATGTCGAGGCCTTTGAGGATTTCACGGTCGTCGGCGTCCGTAAACGGGCGCCTTTCGCGTCGTAGAGACTTCTTGAAGGGCCCGTGGATGCCCAGCACGGCCAGGTCCTCCATCTTCTTGCGGTGTGCTCGGCTTTTCTTCTGTCTTGGCAGCGTCTCCGAGCCCTGGTGATGACTGGGGGCACTCTCCCTTGGTGATGTCTCTGCCTCTTCAATGAGAATGTTCTCAGAGTGAAGGCCCTTTTTCGCCTTTTGGGTCGGTTCCCGTGGCAAAGGGGGTGGCGAGTCGGGGTGCGCAGCCCCACCTGGCCCTCGAAGCTCAACTGGGCAACAGGTCCTGAATCGGTCTTTGAGATCTCCGGCAGTGCGGTCGTTGAACGTAAAGTCGGGGTCCTCCAGGATGGTAGTCCATTTCCCGACGCCATGGCGGTTGACGCCCAACAAGAGATGCTTGGTCTCTTCCTCGGACCACTTCCTCCTCGGCTTCGTGGCGCGCTTACGCCCCCTGTTTGCGTTTTTGTCGGCCTCCGACGAGGTCGAGACGTTGCTCTTGTCTTCGGCACCACGGGCAAAGTCCGGTAGCAGCTTCATCTGAGTCGCGTCATGCTGGCTGAAGGAATTAGACGAGGCAATGGGCGGGAAGAGGGCGGCATGCGGAGGGGGTTCGTGCAGGCCGTTGATGATGGGCGGCATGGCAAGCGCCTGCTGGGCGGCCTTTTGCTTCTTCATGGGCTGGGGCAGCTGGACAAAGTCCTCGTTGACGTTGATGTTACGAGCTCGCTTCTTGGTGTAGGCTTCGTCGGGGGCGTCGGACGACTCGTTCAGGATCTTGGCATGGGCGTGGGGCGACGACTCTGCTGCATCCGAGTCGCCCAGCAGCGGTCGCAGAGGGTACGGCGAGGGGCCGGCAGGGTACTTTGCTTCCCGCCGGGCCTCATCCTTGCGATGGGCGGCCGAGGCATCATCGACGGCGAGGGACAGGGCAAAGGTGTTTGCGCCGAGGGTCGCGCCGTCGACGCCGTAGCGGTCGTTGCGGTGGCCTGCGTCGGGCTCGAGAGCGGGGAGCGAGCGCTTAGAGGACGTGGGCAGCGGCAGTGCGTAGAGGGGCGGGAGGTCGGCGTGCTGGACCTGGGGCGTCGTCGACCCATTGAGCAGATGAATGAGACGTGGCTCGATGGTGGCCATCTTGCGCGACGCGCTTGGGCTGGTGCATCGGGGTGCTTGTTAAAGGGACCAGCAAGCCGAGAAGAGGGGGGGGGACGAGGGCGAGGGGGAACAGAGCAAAGCACGGCGGCTGTGGTTCGACATGTCCTCGGGTCGTCTTTGTTTTCTGTTTCTCTAGCCCTTGGGCCTGGATACGGCCTCGAGCATGGAGTCGAGGCGATGAGATGGCCGACAGGCGGCCTTTGGTACCTACACGCCTAGTCAGGTAGTAATGCAGCCAGTCGCTCGGCTGGCCCCGGAGAATTCACGTGAAACGGCCAGGTCATAGCAGGGCATAGCAGGGCATAGCAGGGCATAGCAGGGCACAGCAGGTCACAGGGGGGGGTGGGGATTTGGGTTGAGGGAGTTGCTGTAGGTGGGGCCGGGGCAGCTAATGACGGGGCGACAGGTCAACCATGCATCCTTCGGCTCTACCCGGGTCGTCTCTCTCCATCTCCTGGAACCCTCAAGAGTTGACTGCCCTGCCGGCCAATGACGGCTCGCCGTGCATACTTACCTCCGGGCTAAAGCACACCAGATCAGGCACATGCTACGGCGCAAGAGAAAGAGACGGAGACGCCATCGACACGACGAGCTGCGTGCGAGCTTCACCCGGTTCCATTTTCTTGCTGCGAGCCGAGCCGCCCGGCCATCGCAGCCGTTGAGATAGCATCGTGCCACATTGCACATTGGCCTAGTCTGTCGGACGAGCGCCGCTTCCCCGCCAGCCCACGCCATGGCATCCTCGCTGCCGACCCTGCCGCGCGTCATCTTCACCGTTGTCGAGCCGCTATCGCTGTGAGCCACCGAGAGCCCCTGTCGCCCCCTGCGCGTCGACCAGCTAATTCGACGGCCCAGCCTGGCCGGCTTCCTCGGCGCCGTCGGCGACCCTGCCTGGTTCGCCGCCGAGCAGGTCCCTCAAAAGGTGCCACTTGCCGTCACGCCAAACAGCATTGTCCTGGCCCTGCAGCTGGGCAACCTCTATCTGCTCATGGCCTTTGTCGGCCTCGCGGTTCTCTTCACAACGTCCGAGGTCAAGGTTGTGCACAACTACCTCATCGCGCTGTGGCTCGGCGACATTGGTCATGTCGCTTTCAGCTGCCACGGCCTCGGAGCCGAGCGAATGATGAGCCCGTCCCGGTGGAATGCCATGGCCTGGGGCAACATTGCTATGACGGTGGGTAGCCCCCTCACGCGACACAGGTCCTCTTTGGTCCACCCTCTTGCTCATGCGCCCAACAGGTGTTTTTGTTTGCCATGCGTTCTGCCTACCTGCTCGGTCTGTTTGGCCCGGATAGGCCGGCCAAGGCGTCCGGGAAGAAGTCTATCTGAATACAACCACTCGCGCATCCAGCTCTCCTCCGATCCATTGATATAGCGGGTCAAGTCCATCCATCTAGGCAAGCAGAGAGTCAGTCAGTCCTCCCGCAACAAGTTTTTCACATGTCTGATGCAGCTTGCGCGTAGGAAGGTTGCACCGAGGCGGGGAGTTGCAGATGCCGAATATATTCGTCGTCCCGCCGCGTTGAAGCGGAGACGCGACAGAATCAGGGACATTAGTGGGTCCTCCGCCTACCTGGCCGCTGATTCGTAGTCGTGTTCCTCCTCATTGTGGATGCAGATAAGCTCTTTGATTGCATGTCGATAAGCGCTCAAACACATCTACTGCAATCTGCTGCGATAGAGTGATATTCAAACAAACAATATGCGGAAAACGCGACAGACCGCGCTACAGCGATAGCGAAAACAATGAAACCATCTTAGGGTTAGGGTATGCAGCGACCTCCTGCACACCAGGGCAGCCCTGGTCAGGCATCGCGCCCATACGCTCGCTTCCAGTCCAATGCAGCCGCTGTGGTTCCTCCGATTCCAAGCTCCTTGGCATCGTCTCCCAGTCGTCTCAAGTCGCAGCGCCGCGTCTCATCACGTACGCCATGCAGACTCGCCAACAAAGCACCCGGCAGCGCGACGCCGAGTCAAAAGCGGCTGTGTCCGAGCATCGCAAGGCCACTCGCAGCACGCGTCAAACATCGGCTTCAGACACTCTCGCCGCCGGTCTCGGGACCGGCTCCGCATCGCGGCGTAGGCCGGCGAATGCGAAGAATATCAACACCAAGCCCGGCTCGCTCGCGAAAGACCCCGCCCCGCGGCGTGGCGCGCCGTTCGGAAAGGCTGTCAGTATCACGATTTCTAGGGCGAGGAATAGCGACGAGAGTGACGAGAGCGACGAGAGCGACGAGAGCGACGAGGATGAAGTTGAACACGACGACGACGAACCAGACTCGTCAGCGGGAGGACTTGGCAGCAATGCTGAAGTCGAAAAGGAAATGCAGGAGGTCATGACGAAGCTTCTGCCTGATCTCGAACGGGGAACAAGTGATTTGGAAAGCTTCCTGAAAACCCAAAACTCCGAGGGCAAAGCCTTCCCCATGATTCTCCAAGCGAAAAGACAGGCCTTGGCAATTCTCCGACACTACTTTCAGGAGCAAGGAACCAAGTCGATTCTAATCGACTGGATTAGGCCGGGGGCCCTACGTAACCTCGTCGAGACGAACAAGTTCGATACCAGCATTCTAGTACGGGCTAACATGGTCGCTACGCTCGACTACATCCAGCACGTCGAGTCTAAAAGCGATACCGAAAAACGAGACTTTCTCCAGACTCTGGATACTTCGTTTCCAAACTTGTTCCAGCCCTCGGATCTCAATAGATCGTGCCCCTTGTTGGTTTTGGATATTCGAACCTGCTATTTCATTGAGACGCTGGCCAGTATCAAGGGTAAGCCACGTGCTCCAGAAGCCATCGCGCGTATCTTCTGCCAGGCAGATGGTATATTCGACTACGAGAGCCTGTGTAAGGAAGGGCCCTACAGAAGGCTCGGGGGAGACGACGAGGAAGAGGAGGACCGCCAGCTCTGCTCGGCTCAGATTGCGAGGCTACTAACGACCATTAGCAAGGCCAGGAAAAACTTTGGGCTGGAAACACTCCGAACACTCAGGCAAGAGTTTCAGCTGAGTGAGCTCTGGGGGAAGCTCGAGCAGTGGATCACGGACATTCATCGCGAGTTTTATCAATTTGAGGATTCAGAATACCACCCCAATGAGGTGGAAGTTTCGGATAGCTCCGACGACGAGGCTGGAGAGGCTGTGCCCATTGAGGGGGGAATTGCGCAGTAAGTCCTCTGCTCTCCCCGCCCTGCAGAGCCCCTCCATGTGACTCGAGCTGACATCCTCGAGGCAACCCTTTCCCATCGAAACGCAATCGATCCTGGAGCTCGAGGCCACGAAGAACCGCGGCGGTGCGAACAGGCCAATAGAGGACCGGCAGATGCCGAACGGGGGCCTGCGCCAAAAGTCACCGCTCGAGCCGGGGTCTGGGCCTTCCAGTCGTGGACCGAAGAGGCCATATCCTGACGCGGCAAGCGACAGAGAGGGGCAAGAGGCCGACGTGCAGGGCGAGTCCGAATTCCAGCAGGACAGGCGGCAATTTGCTCACGGGGGCAATGATTCCGGGCCCGAGCCGTGGCGGACACGCGCCAAGTCCCGCCACAGGGTAATCGGGGAGCGCCGCCTCGCGAGGGCGTTGGAGAACCCGTCGTCTGCCGGCCCGAGCGTCTATCACCGGGCAGAGGCCGCGACCTCGGCGCCCCCCGCCGCCGGGCCGGAGGAGCCGCTCCGCATCCCGCTGCGCGCCGCCTACACGCGCCGCAAGGCCTGGACCCGCCACGACGCCGACTTGCTCATCACGCTCATCGGCGAGACGGACGCCTTTTACGCCGACATCGAGCGCACTTACAGAGACCGCTTCGAGTACCCGCGCGGCCAGCAGGCGTACCGCGACAAGGCGCGCAACCTCAAGGTCGACGTCCTGCTCGACGACGAGCGGCTGCCCCCCAGGTTCGACCTCGTCTCGCTGGGGCCCAAGGAGGTGAACAGGCTCAAGCGTGCGGGCAAGAACCCGCACCGCAAGGAGAATGAAGTCGACGCTCAAGGGAGGCCGACGAATACGAGGTGGCTTGAATGAGCTGGTCGAGGACGCCCATCCCCATTCCCCTACTGTAGATGTCCCGAGGTCGGCAGTCAGTCTCAAGAGTCACGCATGGACATCAATCAGTTCAAGTGAAAGAAAATCAATTCATTCCCGGCCAAAAAGCCGTCGCCGACAATGCAAAAAGAAAAAAAAGAAGAAGAAAAGACGTACAGCTCTAGCCTTATGTTCCCGCTATCAAGAAGCTCAGGCAAATGAGCGCGCGCAAGGAGACCGAAAAAAACCAAGTCGGCCAATGCATCCAGGAGGTATCCAGTCCAAAACTCCGCTCCGCAGTGCCCAACGAGAACGGGGGAGTGAAATCGACCGATGCGGTGATGCAAAGGCTGCCTTTCCTGGCGCAGGCATTATATTCTGAAAAGACCAATTGGGGGTATGAGACAGCTCGAGGGGGTAAACAATCATTCATAGACGTGCGTAAGGTAAAGAGAAAAGTCCCTGCTCAGGCCTCATGCAGCAAGTTGCACGTCCTGGCGCATGCATCGCAGGCCTGGCCATCAAGGACCATTGCTTCTCTCTATTTTTCTCTCCCGGGGTTTGAGATCCGTTTTCACCAAGCCGGTGGCGGCCTATCGTCGGCGGTAGGGAAGGTTTCCCTGCTTCAGCCGGTTGGTTCTCCAGCCCTCGTACCACTGGTCCCGGCTCGCCTCGCGAAGGTCGCCGCGCCATTCGGTGAAGACGGCTTCCTTGAGGCGCTGGAAGTCGCAGTGTTGCTCGTTGTACGGGTCGGCGAATCCCCAAGGAAACCGTCGACCGATGACATCGGGTTCGTACACATCGGGGCTTATGATGGAAAAGGGGAGGAATGGCTTCTCCTCCTCCTTGGTGCTCTCTTGAGCCTTGCGCCGGCGCATTGATGGGCTTAACCGCCGGTCAGAGCTGGGCGCCGATGGCGATGGGGAAGACCGCTCCTCGTCTTCCTTGTTCGCCGTCTCGTCCTCGTCCGCCTGATTCTCGTCGTCCTCATCAATCCGGTCCGACTCGCCGTCGCCGTCATCGTCCAGTCCAAGAGCCTCGAGCGGATCAAGGTTTGCCTTCTTGATGCTGTCCCAGACGGCTCGCTTCAGCACGCTCATGTGCTTCGTCGTGATGGTGTCGGCCTTTGCAATGACGGGGATTACCGTGGTCTTGCCGTAGAGCGTGCGGAGGACTTGTAGATCCAGATCCTCGTCGAGGCTTCCGGGCGCCTGATGGCCGTTAGCGTGGCCGGCGCCGTTGCGGTAGCCGTTGGACGAGTTTTTCTTAGCGGTAGCGATGTTGCGATCGAGGCGCGCGGGGTCCAGAATCAGCAAGACGGCGTGAATATGCGTGTCCTGCACTCCGGGTGAGCGGATGACCTTCATCTCTTCGCCAAACGTCTCCTCAAACTTGCTCTCGAGGAAAGCCTTGATCTCCCTGAGTTGAAGGTCGACGACGTTCTTCTCCAGGCCCTCGGAGTCCCAAAGGGTCAGGCCAACGCGCTCGCCGTCGGTTTCGGTCTCGAGGTAGTGAGGGACGAAATTGCCGGTGGCCGGGGCGGGAAGCTTGAAGTCATCCTCTTCAGCTCTCTTGGTGGAGCGCTTGTGAGCGGGCAGAGCAAGCGCCGTTTTCAAGAACTCGACAAAAGACGTCTTGCCCGCGCTGCGAGTGCCCACGACGAGGACGCTGCAAGGGACGCGCGTCAGTGGAAAGCGAGCAGGAGAAGGATGGGCCAAGATCAGGGTCAATGCCAACGTACTTGAACGGAGTGGGATCCTTTCTCCTGCGAATCCTCCTCGGACCGGTGACGGTGCTCACGGCGCTGCTAGCGTAACTGTAGCGGCCGCGGTGCGTCATGCTCTCGGTTCTCGCGTAGGGATCAAAGGGAATCGGGGGCACGGGAGGGTAGTTGCCGGCGACGAGTGTGCGAGGCGCGTCGCGAGAAGGGCGGGCAGGGGGCCCGGTGGAGAGGCTGTAGGATGGACTGGACTGGAGTTCGGGGGCAAACGACTTGGACAGCTGGTCATTGGTGTTGTTGCGGAACTCGGGCAGCTTGGGAGGGTTCTGGCGCTGGCGCTCCAGCTCGGCATCCTTGATGGCCTGAGCCTTCTTGCCGCTCTTGCCAAAGTCGCCGCTCTTTGTGCGACGGAGCAGCATGCCGAAGCTCGGGCGGCGAGGCGGCGGGCTGGTCATGGCCGCGTCGAGTGCGAGGGCCGGCGTCGAGACGAGGTAGCGATGATGGTGGAAGTTGCAGGTACGAATAGAGCAGTCGGAAATGGGGATTGTCGACAGGCCGGGCCAGTGCGGTTGGCTGGGTCGTGGTTGGGGGGGAGGCGGAGCGTGGCGTGGCTGGGAGGAGATGATGTCTGATGATGGGATGAGGAGGATGGGGATGGGGATGGGGATGATGGGGATGGGACGGGATGGGATGGGATGGGGAGGTACGGAGACAGTACCGTAGTTAGGTAGGTGGTAGGTAGGTAGTGTACTGTATGTAGTAGGCGCAGGGCAGGGACTGGGCTGGGCTGGACTGGGACCGAGAGAGAGCGAGGTGGGGTCCAGGCCCAAGGAAGCTCCAGGGTCAGGGCCAGGGCCGGGGCCAGGGCCGGGGCTGGGGGCGGTTAAAGGAAGTGGGTTAACGAGGGCGTAGATTGCGAGTTGCGAAGGCCAGCCGTTTCAGAACCTGCAGCGAAGAGAGCTGACAGTGAGCAGTTGTCCGTCTTGCCTGCGCTTTGGTAGATTGGCGGGATGCGCAGCGCAGGCTAACTGCAAGCGTCGGCGTTGGATTGTCCATGGGAGCTCCACCGGCCAATTTATCAGAAGCGTTGCTCAGCACAGACGGGAGAGCGGTGAATGAGAATTGGCTTTCGTCAACGTCGTCGTGCCTGCTAGACTGTAGGCTAGCCCAGGCAGCCCCAAAGGTCGTTGCACTGCGGGGTGGATCGAGTATTACATATGCACGCCATTGAAGGACCACCGCCCGCCGTAACGTGCATAATGCGCCGAAGCAGAAAAAGTACATTGCTGCCAGGTAGGCACAGTGGTACGAATACAGTGCATACGGCCCATGTCTCTCGCCAGGCCAACGGGGACGTGCATGCTGCGGAGAGGACGAAGATGCTAGGTCGGTACAGACCACCAGGTACGGTAATGCGCGTGACACTAGTGGTAGAGGGGGTACGTGCTTTGTACCTACCTATCTACATGCTAGTACGAATACCCAAGGCACCGACGCCTGGCCGCGGCGCTAACAAAACAAAAAAAAAGAGGCGCAACACACACACGCCCAAGGACCTCAAGGCACCAACACTAAGCTAAGACGGGAAGAGAAATGGGCAAAGGACCAAACGCTCTGCAGGGTCCCAAGGGACCACCGAGAGATGTCATCAAAAGGGGACGCCCCACAAATGATGATGGCGCGCTCAGGAACACGGACCAAGATCACCAGGCACGGCAGGCGACCGGCTGCATGATGCTGCACAATGTGTGCAGCATAGATGCGAAATACGACCTTGGCCTGCTGGCAAGGCCACAGAGGCTCGGATCTCGCAAAGTAAAAGGACTGCCGGGGGAGACTGCGTTGAACGGGGGGCAGGGTGGCCGGTTGCGTGGCCCATGAAGCAGAGCTGATGAAGATGGAAATGAGGCAAGACGCAACGACGTCCGTCGGTGCTGCAACTGTCTGCTAGCCGGGACCCCCAACGGCTATCGCGGCCCCTTGGGTGCGAGTGCTGAGCCGGCGGGTCACAGTGCCGAGCCCTCCACTCCCCCGTGGGTCAGAGTGCAGTGCTGAGGGCACAAGCAAAATCAGCCCCCGAGGGGCGGGTAGCATCCGATCCAATTGGACAGTCGCCGCCCTACAGCACCACGCACTCCCTACCGCTGCTTACAGTATGTACATACAGTACTCTGTACTAGCACAAATTCTGTAGGTAGGTTAGATACCTAAGGCACATACATAAAGAGTACCGGCCCGGCAATCACAACTCACCGGGGCAAAACGACGCCCCCCCGATTCATGCGTGTCAGTCAACTGCGGCGTCGAGTGCCGAAATTAGCCCCTGTCGCCATCTCGGCTTGTTGACACGCGTCTGCCTCGTTTCCAGTCAGTTGGGCGCGAGAGACAAGCTACGCCACGAGTTCTTGGCCCCCCCTCCCCGCCCATGTCTCATCACCCCAGCCCGGTCGGCGACTCGACAGCAGCAGCGCCGCTTCCTTTTTCCTTCTTCTTCGGGGCCGGCCCCCCCCCCAAAAAAAAAGACGGCGCAAAAGGCTGGACGAGAGACTCGACGGCCCACCCTCGCGTGGCCTCACCCACTCCCAAGGGGAGGGCGTGCCGAGAGCACAGTATGTACTGGCCGTGAAACATGCCGCGGGAGAGTGCTGACACTCCCGCGTTGGCGCGCAGAGAAGCCGATCACGACTCGGCATGTGGCTCGTGGGCCATGCATGTACGAGTGGGCCCTCCCTCAAAGATCGGGGGATCCCTGCTGCCCACTGCCGACGCGTGCCAAGGAACCGCTTGTCCTCGGAGCCAATCGAGCCTCCGAGTCGTGTCTTGCCAAGGGGTGAGGATATATACACGCTCGTCCACCTGTTCCGCCAGCGAGGCAGTCGAACGACACCACCACACCACCTCTCATCCCGCCAGTAGTCTATCGTGGGTGCGCAACACAAAACGCCGTCGAAATGAATCCCCCCCCTCACCGGGCCGCCACCTACCACCAACTCATTGGCCAGCAAGGCATCCCCAGGGGCAATTCGCCGCCTTTCTGCTGCTACTAGCCGTCGAACACGTCGTGCTGCAGCTCGATGCCGTAATCCTGCGCCACGTCCTTCATCCGCTGCTCCATGGCGTCTTCCATCCCGCCCCCGAGTCCCAGCCACTGCCGTACCTTGTAAAAGTAAAAGGCCACGTCCGTCGCCGTCATGACCACCTTGAAGAGCACGTGTCTCCACCCGTTGCCCAGCCGCTGCTGCCACGGCAGCTTGGGGTCCTCGAACAGGCTTCGGCTCGCCCACTCCCCCATCATCTTGACCCGGTTCACCGGCGACCCGAGGTATTGGTTGTTGCCCTGCACAATACGCATGTTGCGCCCGATGAAGATGAGCTCCTTGGGCCACTTCTCCTCATCGGCCAGCATGTCGCGGATCCCCTGCTTCATCCGCTGCTGCATGGCGTAATGCCGTTCCGCCGCCGTCTTGCCCTCGAGGCCCTTCATTACCCCTGATCGCGTCGACGAGTCGCCACCCTCGTACGGCCGCATCAGCGTGGCGCTGGCGAACAGGTCCGCCCCTTTGATGCCCCATTCGTCCGTCACCTTGGCTATCGTCTTGTTGTCAAACGTCATGAGCGCCTTCCAAAACGTGTCGTACTGGTGTCGAAACCTGGGGGACATGTACACGTAGAGCCCGTGGTCGATGAGCACCAGCTCCGCCCTGCCGTTGGGCAGCCGCCGGATAAAGATATTCCCTGGGTGCGGATCGCAGTGGACAACCCCCCACTTGAATATCTGGGCCGAGAAGAGATCGACCATGGTTGTCATGACCTCCTTTGTCGACAGTCCCAGACCGCCCCGGCCGCGGGTACCCTTCCACTCCTGCCTCTCCGGCTTGATCTTTTCCTTGAGCGGTCTGGTCCGGAGCTCCCGCCGCGCCGCCTCCACGTCGACGGGCGGCAGCGGGCTCTTGGCGCCGGGCGAGCCCTTGCCGTTCCCTCCGAGCCAGCGAGAAGTCATGGCCGCCTTGTCCCACAGCCGGACGCCCTCTATCCACTCGGTGGTGAGAACCCTCCTCGTCGTGAACTCTTGGTATACCGTGGGGACATATACGCGCCCCCTGAGGCTCTTTTCTGCGTTGACCAGGTCTCTCATCCTTTCCGAATTCTTGGCCTCGTTGACGAAATCCGTTTCGAGCTCCAACCGCTCGGCAATGTACGGCACGAGCGTGTAAAATGGAATGTCGAACCATTTCGAGTAGATCCAGGCCACGGTCCTGTCGGTACAAGTCAGATCTCCGCGCCAGGGCAGATGAGAGACGTCGGAAGCGCCGGGATCTTACTTGAACGCCCACAGATCCCACGAGATCTGCTTGGCAATCTCCCTCTTCTGAATCTTGATGGCCACCTCTCTGCCATCGGGCAGCCGGGCCCAGTGCACCTGCGCAACACTTGCGCTTGCCCTGGCCTTGCGCTCCATCAAGCCCTTGGCCTCTTCCCCGGTGAAGCTGACGCCAAAGACGTCCTCGACGCTCTTGCCAAAGTCTTGCCGTATCACCTTCTCGACGTCCTTCCAGTCGTCCTGGGGCGCGTCGTCAAACATGCGACTGAACATCTTCTGGAATTCTGGCGGCAGCACGGCGCTCTGCATCGCAATGGCCTGCCCGATCTTGAGATACAAGCCGCCGTTTGCTCGCAGCAGGTTGAAGAGCCGCTCGGCATTGCGCGTGTGCAGGTCCGGAACTGAGCCGGCCGTCAGGGGCTCCGGTCTGAAGTTGATCTTGTAGTCGATGGCGACGAGGAGCGTGGTGCCAAAGGTGCGAAGGGTGCGGGCGAATCCCGAGGCGTACACCTGGCGGTCGGCGAGGTAGACTGCGCCGCCGGCAGCGCATATGACGACAGCCCAGCGCGTCCATCTCCTGCCTCGCCCGTACTGCTTGGCGGCTCGCGGCGCTCCCAGCTCACTGGGAGATGGCGGGCGCAGCGGCTGAAAGGGCCCGGAGGTCTGGACATGGCGCTTTGCAATTGACCGAATGGACCCGACGTCACTCCGAGCGGGCGCGCAAACGAGACGGGACACCGGGAGCGCAAGGGTCACGGCCCTCGAGGACCTCTGTATGCTGCGAAAAAGCATACTGGACATCATCGGGAGTCGTGACTTGGCACCGGAAGCATCGGGACGGGCGATGGAGTGGACGCTCGCGAGGGCTGCAGTGGCCAGCCTGGTCATGCAAGGGACGTGTGCCTAGGGTAGCCTTCTAGAACGGGCCGGGAGAGGAAAATCCCCGAGGCCGAACGTCGCCCCGCCCGCCAATGAGGAGCTCTGGCCAGACTCTGACGGCATTGATTTCCACGGTTGAAGCCCGGCCTCCATGACGCCTCGAAACCCGGTGACGGGTTCAAATATCGACAAGTCCGCTACAAAGACGGCCGGAACCAAGGGAACCGATAAGATTATTCACCGACGCCTCCTTTGCAGCCAATCATTCCATGGCACTTGAAGGTACGGTTTTTGCGGGGTTATTTTGCTGGGGGCGAGTCCGGTAACCGGGTGACGGACAGGTCAACGGACAGCTACTTGCGTAACGAAGGACTGGTCTAAGGGCTGGTTCTACCTGGCAACTGTCCCGTGATTTTACGAATCATTGAGCTCTCGGGAGGTTGGAGACCCCCTCGAAAGTTGGTGCAGGACACCCCTGTCCGGGTTGGCGGTTGACGGGGTCTAGGGTAAGCCGAAGCCGGGCCACCGAAGCCGACAACGAGGCGGAATATATGTACACCGTCATGACACTATCACGCAGCCCGGGAATGACCATTGGCCGACGACGTCCAGGATGCCTCCGGCCAAGATCGTCGCAACGTGGTTTGCCCCGGGTCTTGAAATCATGGTGACCTTTGATGCCAAGGGCGAATACGATGGTTCCCTGGGTAACCTTGTCGTTGCAGAGTGCATACATACCTATCTACCACTGGATGGATGCCTACGCCCCCTGTGCCAAGTAGCGGCACTGATTATGCTGTAATGACGCCGCATACCTCCATGTGGCTTCCACGAAAGTCTGCACTTTGCTGAGGACACGAGTCCTCATACGTGACGCAAGCACAGCGTCGGTCATACCAGCCACCCGCAAGAAATCCCGATTCTTGTTACCTGTTGTGCACGCCAAGTACATACAGTAGCTGTCGCGGCAGCGTTGCACTCGCGGCAGTGCGTGCAGGAGAGACGGTTTCCCGACTCGATGGCAGATATCTCGGGCACCCTTTGTCGGCCCGGATTCCGGAGGCGAGAGAGCAGCTCCTCTCCAGTCGCGGTGGCGCCGCGGCGGATAGACGAGACGCATGTGCGTGTAACAGATGCAGAAACCTAGACACTGAAGCCCTCGTTTTTTGTCAATGTCGTCGCCCGGGGCCGCGAGGCCAGGTTTTCGGAAGCTCTCCTGCATCGCGATAAGGCCAGGCATGCGCCGCGACGGAAATTGATGACGTCGACACGGGGTGCTAAACTTTTGAAACAAGTGACTCAGGGGCGATCCCTTCTGGAAGACCGGGTGCTTATCATGCAAAGTCAAACATTTCGAGTTCCGGAAAGTCTAGTCAGCACGGCGCAGTCGCATAAAAGTCGACTAAGGCGGCCATGCTCACGTTTTCTCAGGCCGTGGGAGAACTCCGCTTTCTCTTGTTTCGGGCACAAGGTCGCCAGTCAGGACGTATGTACTGTATGTATGTATGTACGAATATGCATCGGGACGTCGATTAGAGAATGGAGGTACGGATAGCAACTGCCTGCTATTGGACGGTGGGCCGGGGAGTCAATATCATACATAATACAGAGTAGGGTTCCCGGTCTTGATTGCGATACGAAGTCAGCCTTCAAGGCTGTCCTTTTGCGCCACCACTTGCTGCAAGCCACGGGATGCTGTACATTCAGTAGAGGGGCGGCAAGGAGCGAGGCCTGAAGACTCGAGGCCGCCGATCGCTGTCTTGCCCTGCCTTACTCGCAGTGGGAGCGCGACGAGCAACAGTCGAGGTACCGATACCTCGCCAGATACTTGGGAGGAGAAATTGGACTCCCGCCCGATGTGGTAACTTTGGGCAGCGCGCGGGCCCAGCTTGGCGCATCTCGTGGACGGTTTGATGAGGGAAAAAACAGAATACCTGGCGTACAGATGTACAGAGTAGTACCAAGAGCCGAGTGTCGTGATCAAGGCAATCTGAAATTGTAATATTGAACCGTACCAACTACATACATTCACCCTCAGCCATCTCCCCGGAGATTACAGAGCGCTCCAAGTACAGTCATGTAGGTACGTCTGGCCCCTGACCACGGCCACTGGTACTACAGTAATACAGTAGCACACCTAGGTGTACCTGCCAGGTAGCAAGGAGTACCTAAGGTACTGCTACCTCAAAGCCTGCGCTTCAGGGTCGAGCAGGACACTCACTGACATGCTGCGGGCAGATCCACTCCCCACTCTCGTCTCAGAGGACAAGAAAGCGGAGGCGCTGCGCCTTGCCCTCCTGACCTCTTTCGCCATCCATTGTCCTGCGTCCACCATCGACGGCAGACGAGTCTCAAATCACCACCACCCTCACCATTGCGCGCGACCCGGGCGGTTCAGGCGCCATTGCTCGCACCTCGACACTCTGCGTAGCGACGCCGCTGCCTTTGGGCTCGACCACCATTGTGCTTTGCCGTCGAATCAATTGCTCTGCATCCTGGGCGGGCTTCATCGCTGCATGAGCCGCCCGCTCGTTGCTTCTGCTGCTGCCGCCGCCCCGGAAACAACAGACCAGATCGACCACCTTGCTTCTGGTCCCTGCCAGCGGCACCCTCCGACGCTGCCCTCACCCACACAAACGCGCCCCAGCGCACACATCTGTCCGGAGCTTCTCATGACGCGACTACCGAGCCCGCTCTCGCATGCCCAGCCGCCGCCGCCGACCACGACAACATCGGCTGCGTCGTCCTGACGCCGCTGGCCTAGAGCCAAGCCGCCGCCATGTTGCGACCGGCGACGCCCTTGTCGATACTCCTGCTGCTTTCCTTTAGCCTGCTGCTCCTATCGGTTCTGTCGGTCCCTGTTACCAAGATGATACCCATGGGAGCCTTCAAGGATGCAAAGTTTGGAGTCTTCGGCTTCTGCAAGGACGGCGGCGCTTGCAGCCCCATTGGCATAGGATATGACACAGGTTTGCTCTCTTGCCCTCCCTCCACGCCGTCGCCCTTGCAGCTGGCTTGCTGACGTACTCTCCAGAGCAATTGCTCGACAACGAAAACCAGGCATTCAACCTGCCCGTGAGCGTTCGCGACACCATCTCTGTCATTCTCATCGTCCATCCCGTTGCCGCGCTTCTCGCCTTCATCATGTTCATCATGGCCGCCGTCTCCCACCTGCACGGCCCAGGACACTCGGCGAGGTATCTCCTCATCCTCTTCATCTTCATCCTCATCACCTTTCTCGTTTGTGTCCTGGCCTTTTTGGTCGACGTTCTCTTATTCATTCCGCACCTGGCGTGGGGCTCGTACATGGTCCTGGCCGCCACAATCATCATGGGTTTGAGTGGCATTGGCTCCTGCGCCATGCGCCGCGCTGTGGTCAGTAGGTTGGCACACAAGAGGCGGATCGACGAGAACGCCGAGATGAGCGGGGAAAATTACTATTCTCGAGGGGGCCAGTCAAAGCCCTCGACGGCCGTCACTACCCAGCCCACGCTGCCTCTGGTCAGCGGCGGCAAAGGGGGGCATGACGACAGCCTCCCCCAGTTCGCTTCGTTTGAGAACCAAAAGAAAGAGGAGCGATTCAGCGATGAAAGAATTCCTTTGACCCAGCGAAGCCCCTCAGAGAGGTCGCAAAACGCCACCCCCTACGGCATGGAAAACTCCGGCCCAGCTGCGGTGAGACGGGCCCCTCCGCCTCGAGACCCGTATGCTCTCACGCCCAATGCCCCCCCCAACGTGTATGGCAGCCCCCAGGGAAGGGGGAATATGGGGACTGGCGGGGGATATAGAGGCCGTGGGGGCGCCGGGTACGGCCGCAGAGGCTCGATGCGAGGCGGAGGAGGATACGGCCAGCCCGAGGGGAGAGCAGCATACGGCCCACCGCCTCACGACATGTATGGAAATAGGGGCGCACAGGGGCCGCCCCCTAGCTACAACAATGCCGCCGGGCAGTATGGCAGGAGGCCATCGGCCGATGGCATGCACTACGGGCAGCAACCACCGCAGAGCTCGCCCAGTTCTGGCTGGCATGCCGAGAACAACGCTGTGGCGCCCGCGTTCAACAATGACT
The DNA here is from genome assembly GCA_027405785.1 of Ophiocordyceps robertsii. Taxonomy (NCBI): domain Eukaryota; kingdom Fungi; phylum Ascomycota; class Sordariomycetes; order Hypocreales; family Ophiocordycipitaceae; genus Ophiocordyceps; species Ophiocordyceps robertsii. Next base: position 2,229 of record JAPEBW010000378.1, on the reverse strand, counting down.
ACGAAACTTACAACACCAACACCGATCTCCCGAGGGCCGAGTCGCCTCCGCCGTTTCTGAGGAACAACCCCCCGACAGCAGCCGGCCGGCCAGCGGAAATGGAAGCGGCGCAAACGGGTGCCCTCAACACCTTTGACCAGTACGGCCAGAATCGAGACAATGACATGGATGTGGTTGGCATGGTCGGTCTGCAACAGGTTCGACATAAGGCTCGTCATGACACCATGATGACCGAGGGAAGCAGATACAGTACCGACGAGTAAGTTGGGCGAGGTCTCGAGAAGGGCTTTCTGTGGAAGATGGCGCGCTGATTCCATCTCGACCAGGCCGTGTTCCCCGCCCCGCGCAGCGTGGAACCCAGTCTCGGAGAGGAACCCACCTCTGGACTCGTCGCCGAACCCGCCGTACCGACCAGGCGCGGAGGCCTCTGGACGAAAATCACCGCCCGTGAACGCCCCACAGGACGGCAACTACTACGAGGACGTGTATGCCATGTACAGTGGCCCGGAGCGCGCAGACAACCAGCTCCGGCCTCCAGTCAACCCCGGGCGAGAGGGCGGCCTCGCCCCGAGGGCCCGCAGCCCATCTGAATCTGAACGCTCAAACTTCACGTCCATCTCGCAGCGGGGAGTCAACCCTCGTTGGAACCCGAAAACCATGCAGGGCCCACAGTACCAGAACGCGCCGCCTCGTCGCATGGCCCAGCAGCAGAAGCAGCGTCGGCAGGACTTGCTGCTGGACAACCCCGACTTTCAGCTCCCTGGCAGTCGTTCCAAGGGTGGCGGCACACATAGGGCCGGCCCTGGCATGGTTCCCGGCGGAGCCTACCCGACAACCGCCCTGTAGACAGGCCCGGAGAAGTCCCGCCTAGCCCACACACGACATGTGCAAGAGCATTTTTTCTGTACAGAGTCGATTCGATTCAGCCACTTGGTTGGCCTGGCTCAACAAGGCTTGAGCTAACCCGAGGTTCAAACCTTGGGTGTCATTTGCATACACGCCACCTTGCACGGTGGCATTTAGTTTCTCTTCTAATCAACTGTCAATGTGGTCTCTCGACGGGCAACTCTATTGGAAAAACCCTTGTTCCGACTCTCTGAGGAGCTGGATGGAGGGCCTTGGCGAGGGGGCCTTGGCCAGTACGGGGAACACAACAGCCGGCCAAATAAAAATGAGCACCAGATCCGTGGGCATTTATAACCCACCTGCCTGTACAGCGTCGACAGACTTCTTGACGACTTGCCGCATTTAACAGCGATTCGTTTCACGCAAGCATATTCTCAAGATTGGAGAATCAAGCATTCTCGCGGACCGCGGCGTCCGGCGAGACGGAGCGAGTTTGGTCGAGGCGCATTCGAGGGAATGAAGGGTGTTTGGAAAGGAAACAGGCGCGCCCGAAGGGGGGGGGCGTCGTGTGGGCGTCGGGTGGGAGGGGTAAGGTGAGCCGGGGTAGGATAGTGAATAGTCAGTCGAGGCGCAGAAATAGAAAAGCTTGATGATGCTGCGCATTTCTGGTGCTTGGTCCGGAGGCGGTGGTGAGTGTGCTTTGCTTTGGCGCGCAACAACAAGGTGGATGCGTCGGGGACGAGGCAGGAAACAAGGACTGGTGAGTGGCCCGAACTTTGAAGTTTTCGGTTAATTCGCTGACGGCCTTGGATGTCAGGCAGCAGGCTTGGCCGAGGAGAGGGCCTGGAGAGGGCCCAGAGGGGGGGGATAACCTTCAAAAGACAATTTGCCAAAGTGTTTGTGGCGAGCGAAGCATGATACGGGGGCGACGAACGGCGGCGCGGCTGAGGCGAGCAGTGCGGCCGTTCCATCAGACAGAGTTTGTGCCAGCTCTCGCATCCCGTGGCCGCCTGGCGGTAGCCTGATGCTGTGAGGGACGAGGCTGATGGAGGTTGATTTAGTTCGCCATTTCTGAACGCACCTACCTTGCTCAGCCGGCGGCCGAAAGCAGGCTCTCGCCCCCTCCCTCATTCATCCCCGTTAAACGACGTCTGGGATCTGGAGACGAACATCGCCTAGGCGCAATACTCGAGGCGAAGACGGCAAAGGGAAGCTGCGTCCTCTTTGTGGCCGTCCTTTGAGCAGAACAAGGTGAGCAAGCACTGTGCTTTTCTCTTGCCCCCCACGCCACGATCCTCTGGCCTTGTTCTTTGTTTGCTGGCTCCGAGGGTTTTTGCTGCGCTTCTTAAACCCGCTGTTCATCGTTATCCGCACACAGGCCGC